>DWON01004037.1:0-16922 GCA_018251015.1 Phocides pigmalion okeechobee | reverse complement strand
TTTCCGCGTTACATCGTTATGTTAATTTTATAAATTAACTTATCGGTGTTACGTCGAATGATTGACGTAGAGCCGCGTGACTCCCATCCCGGGGGGTATTCGACCCCCTCGAGCTAAAGCCCGGGTAAAGAGGGAACCCTCGAGGCCCGAATAATCCCTACCCCTGTCTTCCCTCGCGTAGAGCCTGACAGTACCGCTGGGTAGAGTAGTAGAGTTAGGTGTAGGACGTCCCTTAGTTAAGCCACACGCACTTTGCGCCGAGCAATACATAGAAATGTTGAACGCCTCAGGGAAAGCGGTAAGGTTTGAGACATATTTTGTTATTTTTATCGTCCATATTAGTTTAAAATCATAAACTATTCCTTTAAGTATTACTCTAAGTAATACTACGTCGTGTCTCCTAAAAGACAGCAAAAGTTTGAACAGGCTACCCCTAATTAGTGGCACCGGGCGCTAATTAACTCGTAATTACCAACCACCTGTAACTCCGTTAACTACAGATTCATTTTTCTTTTTCGGGACTTTTTACTCGACTGTCCATTTGGACGAAGATAACTTCTTCTTATTTCTTAACTATTTTAAAGGCAAAAATATTTCAGTGTGGTTTATATTTGGTTAAAAAATCGTTATTTAATGGTACATTCAAATAAAACGATAATTGTCTTTACGCAATAAGTATTATTAATCTATACAAAATACATTTTTTTGTAAAATTTTGTTATTAATAAAAGTTTTTTTAAGTCAATTTAAATTTTTTTATTTCACTGTCTGTCTTTTTGTACGTATTTTTATAACTTAAGACCAGGTTGACCGATCTTGACAAAAATAGTATATAGCAAGAATATGTGCAGCAGTGTATGTGTATATAAGCAGACCACGTGATGTTAAGTCGTCGCCGCCCATAGACATCCACGTTCAAACACAAACACGACCGAAATCCTATCTGAGCTCGAATGTAGATACGTTGCTACTTCTGAAGACTAAGATGGTTGCCTCGTAAAGGGTAGCGGGCAAACCTCTCCAACCGAAACACAAGTGATACTTTACGGTAGATTATGAGGGCAGCGGTGATACCTTCCCGGTCGAACTATAGTTCTCCCACCTTTAACTAGTTAAAAAGGCTATATATAGTTTAGATACAGATTATGGATCCCATCACAAAAAAAAAACAAAAACATTCTTTTTAAATTTCCAGCCAAGGGGATGAATAACTTTAATTAGGAATATAATGAATACACTGTACTTAATACAGATTCGAACAAGTTTGATATTTAAACCAGAAAAGGGGTACTTTGGCAATCGAGCCTTATCTAATCTTGGCAATAGTTTCCTTATTCCTCGGGGAACTAAGTTGAAATACCTTACAAAGCTCTCCTTTGACACCACTTCGATACAAAGAAAAGGTAACATTGTTGACTCACTTAAATAAAATTTTAAAGGTGGGATAACTATATTTCGACCGGGGAGGTACCACTACCCTCATAAACCGCCTTAAAGCATTACTCTTTGAAGCGAGGCGACCATCTTAGTCCTCAGGAGTAGCAACGTATCTACGCTCGAGCTCAGTTAGGATTTCAATGGTGTCTGTGGTTGTACGTTCTGGTAGAGTCGTTAGGAACGCATCCGCGTCCATCCTTAAATAGAACTTCTGTTCTATTTGAAATTGGACGTCGTAGTCCATGGGCTGCAGTGACCACTTAACATCAGGTGGCCTGCATGCCCTTTTCATACTCTTCCATAATAAAACAAAATAAATAGTGGACGCACCTTCAGTTTAGAGAAAACAACTCCAATTTAGTGCCGCCGCCCGCATCACTGTCGTGATATAAATATGAGGGCCGCAATCAAAGTGTTAACTAATCGTAATTAGATAGGCTTTATAAATGGCAATTCTTAATGGAAAAACGTAGTCGGACCTACGCACAAAAGTTAGCTAAACTAATCCACTACAGCGCCTCCATCAAGCGGGAACAATTACTGGTGGAGTAATGGAGCGAATTGTCGTATCATTGGCGAGCGAAAGTTAAAATCACATTACCGTCGCTAATGAGACGTCGGACGCTAACCGTCGTGCCCTGTCTCGGTGTTAGTGACAAGCGGCAACGATTGTCAAGCACCACAATCCCCCGTAAAGCGTTATTTGTGTTTCGGTTGGAGAGGAGCGATTACCGGTTGCACTTAGAAGTGAGGCGACCATCTTAGTCCATAGGAGTAGCAACGTATCTACGTTCGAGCTCATATAGCTCATATAGATTTCAGTCGTGTTTGTGGTTGTACGTGAATGTCTATAGACTACGACTACTTAATATCAGGTGGTCTGCATTCTCGTTTGTTACTCTTCTCACATAAAAAATCATAAATCAACTGGAGTGATAAGCGCCAGCGATTATTTTGTCAAGTACAAGTACAATATATCGACAAGAAGTCACCATGATGTTACTCTTGTATTCGATACAATTAAAAACAAGTTTGTAAAGTAGGTTTATACCATTCAACCGGGGAGGTATTATCGCCACACCTATCTTTAGCGTGAAGCTCACTTGCGTTTCTGTAGAAAGATATGGTTATAAAGGTTCCTGTAGAAAGATATGGTTATAAGGAAACTTCATAAATTCCAATGAACACTAATACATCTGCATTTTATGAGAGGTGGTCTATGGTCTAAGGCTTTTCGTTATAAGAACAAAATCAAGCCCAACTCAGCAGTGTGACGATTAATATATTATATATAGATTTATATTAGGATTCCTTTTCGTAAGCAATAACAGATACAAACGCACAGACAGATATCTAAATTAATCATTTAGATGTCAGCTTAGCTGAACTTCGTTGATTAGCTGGTCGTTTTGTATATAAGACCGACCACTTCACTGCGCGGATCTTAACGCTATCGTACACTTTTTCGCTTTCACAAACGCCTTTTCTTTTGATTTAAGACAAGCCTTAAGCGAAAACTGTACGGTCGAGGCTTACAAGTGTTATTGGGTGGTAATTTGAGGAAATAACACAAGTGGTTAGAAAGAGTTTGTTTTTACGGCTCGCTCTGATGATCCAGTTACGGTTAAGGAAGGATGTGTGGATAAATACGCTATGGTAGTTACAAAAAGATCTGTAGTTAACGGATAGAGGTCTAGAGAGGTTGTTTACTTAGTTGCAGAAGGAAATGTTTGTTCACTTTACCCCGTAACGTTCAGTATTATTTACTCTTTATAATAATAACTTTATTTTAGATGCTACCAGCGACCCCGCCTAGCTTCGCTCGGGTAATAGAGTTTATATTTACTTACATTATTTTTCTTTTATACATGAATCATTACCTAGTTTCAAAAACGAATAATTTGAAATATCTATTTCGAACGACGACTTATATACTATGTTGAATTTATCTATTTCATTTCTCGCCAAATTTGCAAAAACAACTTCACTTATTATGCACCAAAACCTTCATCAGGAAGCAATCTACCTGTTGTAGAAAACTGAGAAAATCCGTCCAGTGCTTTTTGAGTTTATCGCAAACAGACAGACAGACAGACGCGACGGGGGACTTTCACTTTGTTTTATAATATTTATACATAGAAACTTTATATTAGATGTTACGAACACGTAAGTAAAATATAAGCAAGTAAATATTCCCTGCCTTGCTCTATGATTCCCTGGTTTGCTAGCTCTCTGAATACCTAATCTATGTTCACAGGCAATTACACTCAAGTCTGATACACATATAAATTTACATCTAGACCAACCTTTATCATGTTAAACTAGTAGACACGCATATCTTCGTCTGTATTTTATTATACTTATAGGCAAACTACTTTGAAAAAAAAATTAATATCAACACGGAATTTATATATCTTACCATGTTACGGGTATTCACGAGTAACGGTTTTTAATTGCCCATATTTTGTACCAGGCACATGACTCGTGGTCACGGCTAAACTGATGTGGCGGGAGTAGTCAAAATGATGTAAAAAAGTGTACGACCTTTTACATAGAGTTAAATGGAAAGCAATCTAGTTTTTGTGTCTTCTGAATGTTGTATTCATAACGGATACTCACGATTAACGATTTTTAATTGCCGATATTTCGAAACAGTTGCATGGCTCGTGGTCAAGGTCCCACAACGATGAAAACCACGGTGGAATTGAGCGGAAACAGTTTCCTCTGCCGCAGTTTAGCCAAACTATAACGACTGGTTCGGATGTAACTGGTTCGAAAACTCGTTAATCGTGACTACCCGTTACGTGAATAAATTCCGCAATGGTACTACTTTTAAATGTTGTATATATTTTGGATCGATATGAAATTCTGATACAAGAACCAAGCAATCCAACATATTGAAGCCACAGATATCGAAGCGTGGGACCTCTGTTGTCAAATGTTACGCTAATTACGCACTACGTAACAGCTCCGTTTTCATAGAGCAATCCCTTTGACAACTATCACGATAGTTATCTATTAATTTGAAACAATACGAGCAAATGACGCCATTATTGTTACACGAAAAATACGTATGAATGATTATTGTATAATAAACGTACATTTGATAATAAAATATTATTGTTTCGCCAAACTCATTTGTCTATGTTTTCAAACAAAATTAAATCCGTGCAAAGCCACGGTAGTTTATTTAAAGGTAGTAAGTAAGAATAAACTTTTATGTAAAATTATATACTTTTTAAACACAATTATTCTACCTGACTTAAGACTAAATAACGATAAGAATATAGGATTTTACTTAAGATTTTACTGAAATAAAAGAAAGTGAATAATGTGAAGTTAACTAAGTATTGACCGTAGTTGAATTACTTGTAGTTCTAAAGGCATCCGAACTCGAAACTCCTTAGAGAGTATCTACGCGTTCAATTTATTATATGACAAACATTATCTAACATTGATAATACGCCGTTGTTAACATGAAACTTTATTAAACGTTTCACGTCACGTCGCAAGATTAAATCCGCACTGAATATTGTTGCGTAACTCCAAACCATAACTTGAAACTTTGTACACGCGGTTTGAGAAATTGTAATGTTTTACATTGTACATTTTACAATTTTGAAAAGGTTTTTTCCTTATACATTTTAATATACAACCATTTAATAACCACGTTTGATCGACGCTGCCGGTGACAAGAGGGCTGGTTCATATCTCGCGCAGAGAATTGCGATTGCTATCCAGTGCGGGAATGCAGCTAGTATTCTTGGAACCATGCCGCATGGGCACAGACTCGCTTTAGATTGTTTAGGTTAGGTTTTTATCGTAATTAGATTTAAGATTTGCATCATTGTAAATATGAAAATAAAGGATTTTAAGACATTCAAAGTTATCATTATCTTGAGAATTATTGCGAACAAATTACTAAATATGTGTAGAATAAACAAATTTGTACGTATTCGTTGCATGTGCCCGCTCCCATAAAACGGGAGATAGATATCTCCCGGCGGTCATATTTCGCGATTCCCAGAACTGAGTATTCTTTGATGCTGGATACCAAATAAAAGAGGCTTTCGAGTAGGGCTCGAGTAAATAATACACGCTTTTAGTGATCAATTCTCATGTTTATTGAAACTCGCTTGCAGTGAAATGTTTGTTCTATTGTTATGTTATATATATAATAAGGATGAATACGTATGTCTGTACATCGCTTATTTGCTAATACAATCGTTTGGGAGACTTTCACATATGTTTGAACAGGTAGCAGAACTAGTTCGACTGCTACTGAGGACTGAGGTGGTTGTGGTGGATGGTGGATTGTAGGGGCCGTGATGGTACGGCCCATGTCGGATTCTAGTTCTTTCATTTTTACTCTATATTTTAAGTTTGTTGAAGCAAATGTGCAAATGTAATTTTTCTTTAATAATAATAATATAAAAGGAAATCCAGTGTTACGTGGCAGCCGAAATTTGAAAATCAAATTTTAAGTGTAGTGTAAAAAAGCTTTGTTTTTATTGTTATAGAGTAAGAAATGGGCATGCAGGCCACCTGTTGTTAAGTGGTCACTGCAGCCCATGGACAACCACGTCCTATCTCAAATAGAACAGAAGCTCTACTTAAGGGTGGACGCGGATGCAATCCTACTCTTGAGGACTAAGATGATCGCCTCCAATAATGCGTATCCGGCAACCACACCTCCCCAACCGAAACACAATACATGAAGAACATGTTGCTTTACGGCAAGTTGTGAGGCTGGCGGTGATACCGCCCCGGGTGACCTCTAACGGCTCTACCTACCTTTAAATTCGTGAGTACTCACAATAACCAATTTTTCAAGCAATGCACACTCAGTGCGCGCATGTAAACATATATTTCATCCTCATGGATACTGTTGATACTGGTAGTGCGCAACTTGTTCGTAATATCGACAACAAAAAGCATTAATCGTGAGTACCCGTTACATCGCAAACTGTGTACTTAATTATATACACTCACTGTGAGTGTGTGTAAACATAAAGTTTATCTAAAACTAAGAGCCATACAACTTGTTCAAAATATCAACAATAAACACGCATTGATAGCGTATACCCGTTACATAGTGTACTGTGTACTCTGAACCGTGTATACAATGAGTAATGCACAGTTTATCCATGACCTCGATACATATAACTTATTTGAAATATCGACATTAAACACGCGTTAATAGCGAGTACCCGTTACATAGTAGACTGTATTCTCTGAACTGTGTACACTCAGTGTGTGTACTTAAATTCATTGAATGTGACCCGCGATCTATGCACTTATTTCAAATATTGGCAATAAAAACTCGTTAATTGCGAGTACCCGTTACAGATTAGACTTTGTACCTTAAATTATGTACACTCACAGTGTGCGTGAGTAAATTCATAAAATGTGACCCGGGATCTGTGCACCTTTTTTCTAATTGCCTATATTATATAAAAACGCGTTAATAGCGAGTACCCATTACATAGTAGATCGTGTACTCCGAACCGTGTACACAAGGCGTAAATGCAAAGCTTAACCGCGATTTCTGTCCATGAAATTTTATGAAATATCATCACTAAAATGCGTTAATCGCGAGTACCCGTTACATAGTAAAATAAATAAGACCGTTTTTAAGACAAAGGAACTCAGAAGATAAACCTTAAAACAGATACCGCTAAGCGTGTAAGTACACCCGAGGCGCGATTACAGGGTACATTAGGAGTATTGCAGGCAATGATCGTTTAGACCGACACTAGAACGTGTAATAGGCCAGTTCAATGGGCATCTAGCAATATAGTGGATTTATTGAAGTGTTTGTTATAGTGTGCTGGATTTGTATTACGGTCGTTTTTGAATCATCGATATTGTTTATTTATTAACCAGCATTGGATGTGACTTTGGTAACCTGGGTTTCGATTTTTGGGTATTTTTCCGACTTTATAACACACACACAAACATATATAGTTAGAAATATTAAAAGCACAAATAACATTGACACAGAGCCGATTGTCTATCTCCTCACTATAGCTGACGTCATAACACTCAAAATCATCGGTACTACAGTCACGGATACTATAACAATAACTATTTGCATAGATAAGTCATTACGAATCCTGTTAGGAACATTAAAAGGACGTTTAGAAAGGATTAAGCAAGGGTAATGCCTAAATAGTGTACTGCAGAATTTGCTAAATATTGTGAAGGAAATAGGCAATTTTATTTATATCGGCAAGATGCAGAATTTGCGCGGATTTCTACGGACGTATTAATATTAGGAAATAGCTGTGCCAGCAATTTCGTTCGCGTTTTTTAAAATAAGCTTAGCAATTCAGCGGTATAAAGGTGGGAGAACTATAGTACGACTGGGGTGGTACCACCGCCGCTCTCATAATCCGCTGTAAAGCATTACTTGTGTTGGATAGGTGCGGTTGCCTGCTACACTTTAAAGAGAGGCGACCATCTTAATACTCACGAGTAGCAACGCATCTATTTTCGAGCTCAAATAGGTTTTCAGTCATATTTGTGATTGTACATGGATGTCTATGGGCTGCGAATACTTACTATCAGGTGGTTTGCATGCTCTTTTGCTACTCTTCTCATATAAAAAAACAGTAGTGAAAACTAAACCAAAATCTGTTAAACAGTTTCTGAGATTAGCATGCACAAACGTACAGACAAACCAAAAAATCTAACAACTATAATTTTATATTCTTATGATTATACGTAAATTCTAGACCTAATCAGAAGTACTATTTAATATACCAGTCCCTTTAGTATGTCAGCACTAAGAAGGACAATTTGAAAATTCATCCCCGGGAAGGTCAAATTCATTAAAAAAAATGTAAAACAATTTAATGATCTTTGATAACTATATTTACCAACACTAACATTTACTATTAATGAAAAATCATTAACAGCTAATTGTTAAGCGCTAATCATTAATAACTAATCGTTAATCGCTCATTTGCTAATCGTTAAACGCTATTCGTTAAATCATTAATAGTTTACAGTTAATCGTTAATCATTAATCGTTAGGCATTAATCGCTAATCGTTAATATATAATCGTTAACTACTAATCATTCGTCATTAACCGTTAGTCAATAATTAATCTATAATTGCTGCAGAACAAATCCAATCACAGCATTAACTTTATAAATTCAAAATAGTTCCCTCATTTTAAGTTACTTCGGCAACTCAGCTCAGTCCTTTCTCAAGCAAATTTCGAATTCATGACGGCAAAGAAGGGAGGCGATGTTATAAATATTTGCATAAAATTATAATTAGGTAGCGTTCCAGGAACCGTTCATTCGATCCACAAACAAAAGAGACTAGAATTTTCATAAAAACTAATTTTAATTTAGCTTTGAACGCTGAGCATCATGTAATAAAGTATTCAACGACAGGCTTTTATTATTCTTCTGAATATATCTTACTTTGTAACGGCTAGTCACAATTAATAAATAATTGCCGATATTTCGAACCATTTGCATGGCTCGTGGTAACGGCTAAACTGCGGTGGCGACGAAAACTGTTATCAGATGGTAGTGAGATATTAATCGGTCTACCAAACGTCTAGTTGTTTTTTTTTGCGTTCCGTATTTCGGCATACAACACTACCTGTATCTTTACGCACTGAACCTCGCGCTATTTGTGATTTACAATGTCATTTTACTGATACTTTATGATTTACAAACATTTTGAAAATGTTGGCAATTAAAAGCGTTAATCGTCAGTACCCGTTATGTAGTAAAATGCATAAATTCCGCGATGATATTAGTTCAAAATCGTTTACCTTTGTAATTTTATTTACATCCCTTTAGCATAAAAGTTCTTTGCGAGGTACCGCACGTGTGTCGGGGATCCGAACCCCGGACCCACTGCATGAGATGTCTAAATTTTACAACCTTTTTTATTCAAATAATCAAATTAAAATAAGTGTTCCAAAAGAAACTACAGAACATAATCACAATTTCACAATTTAAAATTTACTCCAATACTGTCTCCTTCAACATTTATTTCTAAAAGAATTCCCTTTTCTTGAAGCAAAGACAGAATTATCTGGCATTTGTCAAACATCTCTTGAAAAAGGAGATAAATGCAAGAGTGCTTCCAAAAGGCCCAAGGATACCCTTTCAAAGTGATTGCCATCTGAAACACTTTTGGACTAGTGTCCACTTGAGTAGTTTGGGCCCTTTTGGATTACAGTATTAGGCAAAAATGTGTGTTAACAGCCTTCAAGAAAAGGCTTCGCAATTTGGTTGTATTTTTATGATGGTTACTGTTACTCTTTCATATATTAATTTACTAGTTCAACGCGTGACTCTTCCTGCGCAAAACTCAATATTACGAAATTTAATCGTCCAAGCTCTTTTTACCACCTTATTATTTAAATTTTATCAAAGAACCAAATATAAAAATCTAAATTTGTATCTAGAATTTACAAAATAATCATTTTCGCCATTTCTATCCCCTATTTCAACCCTTTAAAATTTTATTTTTGCAACGAAACGTAGAGTATGTCCGTTTCCAAAGTCTAATCTATTTACATGTTAAAATTCATCAAAATCAGTTAAGCCGTTTTGATATGAAAACGGAACATACAAACATACACAAACTAGCATTAATAATATTAATTATGATTTGAAAAAACGATTTAATTTTTTTTATTTTACAGAATATACTTATTTTCCGTGCTGCAATTAACAGCATTCTAAATGAGTGATGAAATTCTGTGTTAGAGTTAAATCGGAACACAAGAGTCGCTTCACGGCGGTTTATGAAGACGGCAGTGGTACACAAAAATCGTTTATCGCGAGTACCCGTTGTACATGATTGTTTTAAACTTTTTACTATGTAACGAATACCAGTACCCGAACGAGTACCCGTTACATATTAAAATGTTTCATTTACTATGTAACGGGTACTCGCGATTCAGCGATTATATGACTTTAAAATCATATACAAATAAGATAAAACAGTATAAATACAACAATACACAGTCTATGATAAATGACGCTAAACAGATAAACGAAAGAGATATATTCTCTGTCTCATGAAAGCTTGGTTTAGTGCCCCTTATTTCATTTATCTTAATAATAATCTCGACGCTTATAAATCTTCTAAAACGATTCCTTTTTTCTCTCTATATTCGCATTGTTCCAAATTCATCGACGCTCTTTGTCTTATTTGGGAATATTGTTCTGGAAGAAAGGACCTCTTTCAATGCTAGTACAAATTATTTATTGGATTCTTGTGCCCGTATCGGAATTTTATTTAGGTACTCCTAGTTTATATGAGTTTATTTGACATTAGCTTCTGGCCGCGGAATTTGATCTTTGATCCAACCAATTTCGTCCTTCTTCATGTTAGAAAAGTAGCAAACTAGCACGCAAACCACCTGATGTTAAGTAGTCGCAGCCCATAGACATCCACGTACAACCACAAACACGACAGAAATTGTATCTGAGCTCGGACGTTGAAACGTCCTGACTCCTGAGGAATAAGATGGTCGCCTCGCTTCAAAGTGTAGATGGCAACAGCACCTCTTCTATCGAAACATAAGTAATGCTTTACGGCGAGTTATGAAGTCAGCGGGGGTATATCCCCGTTCTAAGTAACCTCTCGAATATAGCTCTCCCACCTTTAGATTCATTTGTAATGAATTCTCAAATATTATATTCATCAAGAAATACTTTTCCTAATTTAATAAACCACATTTGTGATTGTTCTTGTACTGCTTTTAAAATCGTTTTTTTTATTTCCGCGCCTTCCACCAAAGCATTGTGGTAGTAAATATTGTAATGAATTGCGGGGAGGTACCACCGTCATCTTCCTAATCCGCCGTAAAACATTACTTGTGTTTCAGTTGGAGAGGTGTGGTTGCCTACGGTTGCTACGCTTTGAATCGAGGCGACTATGTTAGTCCTCTGGAGTAGCAACGTATGTACGGTCGAGCTCAGATAGGATTTCAGTCATGTCTGTGGGTTTACGTAGATGGCTATAGGCTGCGAATACTTAATATAAGGTGGTTTACATGCTCCTTTGTTACTCTTATCACGTAAAAATTGTTCAACTTTACGTAAAAAATGTACTTAAGTTAGTTAAGATAAAGTGTCATTACAGAAATCTCATAAGAAGTTTAACAAATGCTTAATTCTGACTAAACGTATTCTTTATAGATATCAGTAGATAACGTAACAAAAATTTGAAAGCTTTGACCTCTGCCCAAAAGTAGGTCAAATCGGCTATAAAATATTTCACTATCGACTGGTATTAATAAAATTATCATTTCGCTATTATCGAGTAGAAAAAAGGGCAGATAAAATTTCACAGGAATATTAAATAGCTCGTCTTTTGTACAATAAATTACCTACATCGTTCCATTCGACTTGGGTCGTAATAAATGTAATTTTAATATTTGAAAGGCAAAAAAGCTTTCTGTTTTAAAAATGGAAAGAAAAACGGCAACTGTAACCTTTATAAATTCGTTCTCTAACTAGATTTCAGTCCAGGGCTTCGTCTAAGGATGATGTGAAACGTTCAGAAGAAATATTTCTTCTTTCTGGAACTGTTGGAATATTGTCTCTGCTACTGATAATGGATTTTTATCTGCCGTGATGTACACCTAGTCTTGTTTGACCTTGAAGGTAAAATCGTCATACTCATTCCTAGCTTGAAGGATATGATTGCCAAGTCGCTCACATATAAAACGACCACCTTTGTCCGCAGAAATAGCGACACATGTATGATCGACTTCAAATGGGACTCTCGTTCTTTATGGTGATGGTTACAGGTGTCCATAGACCGCAAAACCACTTACTATCAGGTGGACCGTATGTTCGTTTACGTTGCTACTCCTGAAGGCTGCGGTGGTTGCCTCGTTTATAAACGTAGCCAGTAACCGTTTTTTTTAAAGATTCTGGTGTTCCCTACTATTTTTGTGTTCAGAGAGTTAGCGTGACGAGCAGGGCAATGGTAATGTGCTGATAATGATGATGACTGATTTCAGTACCAATTTTTAGTAAAAATAGTTTAAATACTTGTAATTTTACGAACTATTATTTATTGAAGCATTAAATACCAATTTCATCAATATAATTATGAACAGGTCTCCATTTTAAATATCAATAGGGCAATTATTGATATAAAAGACTTCAACAAGCTACAGGCTCTGATTGACGCTATTGGAAGTCAACGGAGCAATTAAAGTGGGCCTATAGTCGACCCTTGGAAATGCCGTTTTTTTCCTTCTGCAACTCATAATTCAAATATTTAAATAAACTTCTTTTAAAATTATATATATTATTAAAATCGTATTAAAATAAAAACCTTACCTGAACAAATTGAGCATGGTCACGTACTCCTTTTAGAATTAGAAAATCTATTATAAGAACTTGTTAGAGAATCTGGAAAACGCAAAAAATGAAGCCGTCGTAAATAAAGTTCCGGGCATTAGCTCGTTGAAAATAATTATGATTTTTTCATTGAAAAAAATTGATTAATCTATTTACATTATAATGACAAATTGGGTTCAGTTAAAGATAATTTAATAATCAGCCTACGTTACTAGGACTGGTGTAGGTTGAATCTAATTGATTCGCGTTAATGGCAGGTTTCCGCTGAAACAGTAGGCCGTTTCCATTGACCTTGATTGTAATACCACTATTCAGTTTTATTGATAAACTTTCCAAATTTGTCTTGTAAAATTAATTAAGCCCTCCCCATTTATATAACTACTCAATGTTGATTTAAGATCCCTAAATGGATTAATCTCAAATTTTTGAAACAAATTTAATTTTATTGCTCACCAAAATTAGCTCAGAGACCGCCGGGAGACAAACAATGAATATGCTAATAACAATGGTAAAAGGCAATGAAATAGTAACCAGAATAATATCAATATTATTTTATAGACAATATATATACAGCAAGGTAAATCAACCAGTACGACCGTGATGTGTCACAGCTGAACCGATTTCTAGCGTGAAGTAATTTTTGCGTTTCGGCAGGTAAGTGAGGTTACTAGCTCAAAAATGAAGAGACCACATGGTCCTTAACCCTACAGTGGTCGCGCATCTAAACGAGACAACAGTGGTCGCGCAGACTTCATACGTAGACCACTTTCAAATTGAAACAACTTTTACTTATGGAATTATAATCAGTACAGTATGCTTAACTATATAAAATCAGCAAAACTTTATTATAAACTCTTTTTTAACTGTTAAACAAAAACAAAAATACTTCTCTAAATTGGCACAAAAATCACAGGTTTCGTATTGATTGAGATTACAATTACATGTAATTATTAAAATTAATTATTTATATTTTATTTATTCGGTACAGGAAAGACATATTATCTTTGAATGATCCTCCCAAATAAACCATTTGCAGGCAGTGCACGACTTTCGGGTGTTTTTATTAGGTGTTCTTCCACAGTCGTGGCAGCGGCGCATCACTATAGTCGACGTCGCCTCTGAAGCCGGTGGTTTTTCATCTTTAGAGCTTCCGACCGATCCCTCATCTCTGATATCTTGCTCTTGCTCTGTTCAGATTCGTGATTCTGCTCTTCTAACTGATCTACTTCCTCGTACGAGCTACACTCAGCTTGACAACCATCGATGTCGGTATCAGCTTCTCAACCTCGTCCCAATCTGTGCAGTTTGTTGATCATCCATTTTTGTTCTAAAAACATAATGTTAAATAAATCTCCAATATACACACAATAAAACAATATTTAAATAACATATTTATGCCAATTTTAATATAAATTAAATAAAAACAAAAAAATATGAACTAGAAAAATACTTACGTAATTGGTCGCGCGGACTACATGTGTAGCCCAGGAACTTTCCGAAGCTACTACTAGAGCATCCGCGCATTACTGACCCTCGCGCTACACTGAGTAGAGTCCTCGATTAGTCATTTGAAAGTACCTAGCGGCACAAGAAACTAACTATTACCGTTTACAAAATAAAACTGATTTTGTATGAGTGGACTACATATGTAGTCCACGCGACCACTGCAGGATTAACAGTAGCAACTCACCTGTGAAGGACTTCAAGTAGGACTCTAGTTTTATGGGTTTACAGACGTCCTTGGATGGTAGTGACCACTTACAATTAAACTGTAAGCTCGTTTGATATTAAATGACTGTCAGCCCGCTTAGTACTTCCATTTCATAAAAATATTAGTGGGCTCAGCGGACATTATCCCGTTCTGAAAAAAATCTATAAGTATTTTTTTGCAGAAAGCCCGGTTTCTACTAGATCTAAGTTCAGAAATATTAGCTTTGCAACCGATTTCAACACCATCTATTGGGTCCAAATGAGAATCTAAACCATTCTCGGATCCAGATGAAGACAAAGAATCACCCTAAAATCATTCCAGCCATTTAGGAGTAGTTAAATGACGTACATAAGTACAGAAGAATTACGTATATAAAGATATAACGAAAGTTATTAATTTAATTAATGAAGTGGTTACAAATAATCTAAATATATTGTTAATACTTCTTCGAAATGAGTCTATAAATAGATCTATATCTATAAATAGGAATTGGTTTCTTTAGTCTCAATTCAATTTGATCAAGAGCCAACTTCAAAACTGCACATGAAAAGAAAGTAGGTTCGAATGATGCAACAAATAGTTAAAGCGATGGTATTATTACCGTCGAACCTTGATCAAAAGGTCCGGTTTCCGTTGAAGCAATATTATATTCGCTATCGAAATTTCTTGAAAATTGCATTCAACATTACTTCATTTTGAATTATTGAATGCTTTTCGTTTTTGAATTCTTGAAAAGCATCTGACTCAATCTTTCCGTGTCTGTCTTTGTCTTTGAAGAAACTGGGTTAATTGCAGACTATAGCTGCAATTAATAACTTAGTTTCCTCCATGTCTTCCTGGAAAAATAATGCGATAAGTCTCCCTTTTTAGGGAAACCCTAAGTCGAGTTCTAAGGGCTACTGAATCACAACCATAATTTGCTTTTTAAAACCAACTTAAGTCCCAAAGACAGTAAGATGAATGCAGTATTTTATTTTTAAGTGTTTTTTTGTTAATGGTTGGTTGGTTTAAATTTTGGTTTTTATAATTTAATATTGTTTAGATTAGACTTTATTATAATTAGTTTTGAGGTATTTTATGTTACATTTATAATTTTAAAATTGTAATATTTTAAAACAAAACTGAAAACATAAATTTTTCTACTTAAGTCTCTCGATAAAACAAAGTTAATTGGTCCATGAAAGCCTGTTTGATATTTCCTTTTGTATCTTCCCTGATCCAAACTGTCTTAAACTCTGAAAACGTAACATAATTTCCAACAATTAAAGATCCCGATTGATGTCCAATGCAACTCCTGAAGTTTTCGGAAGACAAATTAGATGTTCAACTTTGAGAAGGGTCCGTTTTACTTGATGAGACACTTTCCAAAACTGCTGAACAACTTAAAGGCTCTTCATCGAATTTTGTCGAATCGGGAAATACTAACGAAAATATAAGATTGTCTCTAACCAATATCTCTAAATATTATAAAACAAAGTCCCCCGTCGCATATGTCTGTCTATTCATAATAAACTCAAAAAGTAATTGATGGATTTTCTCACAGTTTTCAACAACTGGTAGAGTAATTCCTAAGTAATATTTTGGTGCGTAATAAAATAATTATTTTTGTAAAGTGAGTTCAATATACATAGTAATTAAGTTGCCGCTCAAAATAAATGTTTCTCATTATTAGTATTTGCAAGACTGAAAGGAGGTTTTTCCTCCGAGACAAAAAAGGCACGTAACCCCACGTTGCCAATCTTGAAGACAAAAATGGTGACTTCATATAAAATTGTAACAGTTTCACCTCTCCAGAAATGCATGAATTGCTTCACGTTAGAATTCCTTCCTTCGCACCTTCTCGATGGTTAGCTCATTATAATTTCATGGTTAGCCCAAATTGTTTAATTTAAGCTAAACATAAATCATGAGGATCCGTTGCTATAAGGGCTTAATTACGTAAGAAATGTCCATCGTAACCCTCAGGAGCAGCAACGAATCTGTACAATACCTCAAATAGAATTTGAGACCTGAATAAGATTGATAAAGATGTCAATATGTCACAAACATTTAACATCAGGTATGCGTGCTCGCTTACTACTCTTATTGTATAAAAAGTGCTCGTTCTCTACTTGAATTCTTTAAAAACTTATCGCCCTCGTTTGTCCGTCCCAATATAACAAGTTACAGGAACAAAAAGTTTCGCTCGCGGCAAACAAGGCTTCAGAGCTCAATTACGCAATAAATGTGTCCATTCTTGTGTTCAAGATAATCTTCTCACTTCCGTATAACACTTGGTGGAAGATTTACGAGTTACTGTTAAAAATGTACTAAAATGATGTGTTTTGTGTCGCATACGAATTATGCAATATAACGGGTACTCACGATTAACGATTTTTGATTTTTAATTGCCGATATTTCGAACCAGTTGCATGGC
>DWON01004036.1:0-16923 GCA_018251015.1 Phocides pigmalion okeechobee | reverse complement strand
CTCGGATCAACGTGGATTAGGCCGGGCAAATCTCTATTTAGTGGTGCGATCTCTGCCCGACCAAACTGGGCCAATTAGAGCTTACGTGCCGTAATCTGAATATCGATAACACTATCCGAAATATCGATTTGTAACTAATATTTATTATTTTACATTGTATTTGTATTGGCTATGATTATTTATTACAAGCGCTCTGATAGAATATACTATAACGCATGTAGTATTAGTAGCTGATAAAACTAAAAATATTTTTACTTCAAATAACCGCGAAAAATTAACTTCTTGAACATCGCAGGACATATTTTTTTCTGTTCTAAACACAACCGATCAGTATTACTGTAAAAGATTCCTTGATCTTTTACAGTAATACACCGAGAATGATTCTTCAGGAATTAACACACAGAAAGTCAGATATACATAGGTACCAATAAAAACGGAGTGGTATAGTAATAATCATGTTATATACTATAAATATACTAAATCTGGGCTTATTTTTTGATGTACAGAGCGGTAATATTAATGACATACCTACTTACGTATATTAATTTTAAAACCTCTCGTATTTTTCAAACACCAAAGGCTTAAATTTCAATATTATATTCCTTACGTAATCATTCCTTTATGGTTACGTAATTAGGTATATATTATTCTATTCGCGTACACCTAAATCTGCTGGGAGAAATGTAACTTCACAGAACGCTAAGAAGACTTATTAGTCTAAGTTCTGAATACAACTTAGCACCGTTGCTACTTATTCACGAAACCAATTTAATAACTATTATAAGTATACATACATATAAGTCACGCAAAATAGTTGTATGTCATAATACTTATAATCAATCAGTGGAAAATTATCTATGTATAACCTTATCTAACAGCTTTACCCGTGAGAAATATTAGTAGATATTCAAGTTTATATTTCGTGAAATATATGCTTAAATGCCTACTATAGACCGAGAAGCAAAGCTTAGATAATTCGAAGATTTTTTTTTGCAAAAGCGATTACTTTAACTATATTTTTTGGCCATTGCTTAGTTTTAATATCGTGATAACACATATTTGAGGCCAGAATTATTTAAATATGGATAATGACTAAAAAGTATTTCTACTAAAATATACATTTCTCGCGGAAGGGGATCGACCCAAATCTCAAAAAAGGGAAAAGTTGTCGAAAACTGCCTGATCTCTTCAATGGACGCCTCCTGACTGCCGTGTTCCTGTTTGAAGCGTGTGTTAAGGCAAAGGTAAGAAACGTACATACTAATTAAACATCTAAACTTAACCCACAGGAGTAGCAACATAACTGTGAATGACCTGAGATATGTCTCTTGTTCTATACAGAATCCAGATGTCTATAAGCAACATACATACATTTAGCACATATAAAATACTGTTGTTGAACTTAGTTAAAAATACTTGCCAATTAGTATGTTAAAAATATTTTATAGTATAAAATAACGCAAAATTAAAAATATGAAACCCCGGACAATACTAATACTTTTTTGATACTGTATACAATAAAATATAGAAGTTAACAAATTTTACAAACAACGAAAAACGACACATTTTAATACTGGAAACACGTTAACAAGCAACGAGGTGTGGTTGCCGGATACACATTGTTGGAGGCGACCATCTTAGTCCTCAAGAGTAGCAACGCATCCGCGTCCTTAAATACAACTTCTGTTCTATTTGAAATTGGACGTGGTTGTCCATGGGCTGCAGTGACTACTTAACATAAAGTGGCCTGCATGCCCGTTTCTTACTCTTTCATAATAAAAAAAATACACCTTCTCCGTTTCGTCGTGGGTAAAAGCTAAACACCATAGACAAGTTTGCTTTGTTTTATCCACAAAGCGACTAAACGGCCTAGTAGCAATGTAATTATCCCCCGAATCCCAGACCAATTTCAGTTTTTAAGAAAGATAAACAAGGAAAAGAAAACTATCCCGGCAAAGCCACTAACGGACTTTCTTCGGATTACACAATAGTCCAGCAATTACTACCTGAACAAGTTAAGTATTGTTCACCTAGGTAGATGGGCATTTCGGTATAAGCTGAATCATTTTACAAATATCGAATGTTAATGTTTGTTATTAAGACAATATAAATAATTCCGAAAATTTTATACAATTTTAGATCTTATACGACGGTATTCAATTGCATACCTAGTAATACTGGTGTTTTATATATAACATAACTTCATTGTTTATGAACAATTTTCGGGTTTTTTTTTCGTTGAGTTCGATAAGTATCTGTGTACACCTGTCCCATTTTAATTTGTGATATCTCGATATGGAACTAACCTTCAAAAATTACCTACATTTATAATTACTGCCTTCAATAGGTTTCTGTCATATTGCATAATAATATTATCATACTAAAAAGCACACATGTTTCAACAAAATATTTTGCCTAAAGATCTTACGCTTCATTATAAGTTTCGTAAAATGAAAATAATATTCATGAGCAGCCGTTGCCGTACCGTAGAATATATGGAGAGGCTTTATAACTTCATTCCAGCTTGCAATTACGTTGCAGTTCGTTTTTTGTGGAGCCCGTGTGGTAAGTATTCGAGAACGTTTCAACAAATGCAAACATTCATCATTAGTTACCATTTCATACTTAAGTATTATTTTCAGCATCTGATAAATGCAAAGAAAGATTGTTACATCTATGTAATAAGAACCCAGATGTATTTAACAATTTATTAGCTATACCTACTAAAGTTTAAAATAAATTCCTTTTAAATCATCAATTTAAGGTGGGAGAATTATAGTTCGACCGGGGAAGTACCAACGCCGCCCTCATGATCCGCCGTAAAGCATTACTTGTGTTTCGGTTGGAGAGGTGCGGTTACCAGCTACATTTGAAGCGAAGCGATCGTCTTAGTCCTCAGTAGCAACGCATCTATGTTCGAGCTCAGGTAGGATTTTAGTCATATTTGTGATTATACATGGAATACTATGGGCTGCGACTACTTACCATCAGGTGGTTTGCATGCTCGTTTGCTACTCTTCCCATATAACAAAATATAGAAAAAAATAATTTTAAACGCCTATTTCAATCATAATATTTTTAATAATAAAAATTAAACTAATATGGAAGTGTACAAGTACCGGATATAAAATGTAAATATATATATTCCCCGGATTTTTATCGTCTATGCTAAGTAAGGGAGGTCTGGACCCCGTAAACCAAAAGAGGTTTTATATGCCTGTGTCCACCAAGATAATACTCTAGTTGTACGTAAGCGCTACAAAACAATATCCGTCTATAAGCATTGTGAGGTCTTTTGCTGGACATATGCTTCCCTTGCTCTTAACAGGCGCCACTTCGTACAGTTCGATTTCCACTGCTTCCTAAAGCTTTTTCAGGTCTTTAGTTCACATGCCTTTAGACTATACAAGTATATTCTCATAGGTCTACTATAAAGAGATTTTTAAAATAAATTCGTATATAGATCATATTTCTGAATATACAAAAAGTATGAAAAATAAAAAAGGATAAAAATAATTAACTACAATTACATCTTTTAAAATAAAGTAATTTACTACCTCTTTTTTATTATTATAGTTAAGTATTTACCTATATAATAAAAGAATCGTGTGTGTACTGCGTACGTGATTACTCTCTAAATATTCCACTTTATTGTGCAATCCTCTCCTTGTCATGTGAAGAAGCGATGTAGGAGGTGAGTCTGAATAATTTAGTCGGTCGGCGGCGGATCTACCATTTATCCAAATTGTCGTCCCCAACATTGTAGCATGGGCGAGAGTTAAAAATGAACGAGCTGTCAGTTTGAATCGCATTCACGCTGATTTATTCCAAGAAAAATGTAATACTTACAATACGTAAAGAGGTAGATACCACTTATGCATGTTGGTGTAAGACAGCCGATTTGTAAATAAAACATTCACATTTGCAATTGTAATGACGCCTAGAATATCAAGTAACTCGTAGCCATATCAATGTCCGAAGGTGTAGTTTTGTTTCCAATATATTTATTTATAAATGTGGGTTTCTATTGCCCAGTTAATATCTATAGAATGTACAGTTTTCAGATTCGTGTCGTTTTCAGAGTTAAGTATTTAACTGATGATATGAAGAGATACTCTAGTAGTATTCAAACTGGCTTAACATTGATAATAGCATCTCATGTGTGATATTAATCCGACTGAACAATTCCGTTTGATCAAACTAATAGTAATAGTTACAGTTAAATTACTATAGTAATTATAATGCTAATATCAGCTGGAGTTGCCCGAATTATTGCAAAGTTGGGAACCATATACCCGGCTTTTAGAACCAATTATCTCCTGTTCCGTGAATTTTAACATTTAAGCAAGTAGTATAATGCCGTTTCCTAGAAGCCAATTACCTATCTTCATAAGTAGGTAATTACTTACTACTAGTAGGTACTTAGGTGCACCTAGACTATTTTGTATAATCAAATATAGCCTCAAATTATACACATATTTTTTGTCTGCGTTGTTTTTTGTACAAAAAATTAATATTACATTCAATTCAACAAGACCGTCCCAAACGTGTTCCCAAAATATAAAGATTTTCTACCTATGGATTGTTACCTATAGGTAGATAACACTATTATTTTCCGGACATAAAATTTAGAAAAGGTAAATCAAATAACAGAGGTAAATTACGTTATCGTCCCAGATTCAGAAAGCTGAAGATTTGTCGCAAAAAGAAATTCGTTTAGGTGTGTACCGGACTGGAGTCCGCCCTTCGTCTGCATTTGTGTAGAAAATAAAGTCAGTTCCATAGAACTTAGAACGTAGCGAATCAATTCTAGACCTATATACTTCTCCCCGGAAAAATCAATGCCTCACATGATTAGCATTAGAATTTTAAGATAGACAATATTTTAATTGTAATATCCGAAATAATAGGGAAGTAAAATATATAGATTATTATTTTAATAATTTTGCCAAAAGGTTAGTAAATAATTACGCTTTTAGGAAATCGATGAGTTTTTCCAAGATAGTGTTTGAAATTGACAACATTGTGATAATAACCCATATTCACCTAAAACTATATTTATAAAGCTATAATAAAGTAAAAATTTAATATAATGAGTAAAAGCCATTTAGTCATATAATCTTTTCCAGTAACAATATCCTTAATACATGTACGTAGCGAACGGAAACCGAAACCGACCATATTCCTACAACATGCATCGCCTTCTTTTAAGCATAATTCACGTAGCATTATGGTTACAAGGCGAATTATACGAAGTAATTTGTGTATTGTTTCTTTACTGTAAAATAAACGAAAAAAGCGTTTGCACTAAAATATGTTATTGTAATAATTACAAATAATAATAATTATTATAGCATAGTTAGAATGACGAATATTAAAAAGAATAATCTCAGGCCTCTCTGGCCCTCAACATTGTCATGTCTCTTCGACACTATTCCGTTACACTTTCACTGCGGCGCTCATATCGGATCAGCGTTGCGGGTGGCAACACTAAACTGGAGCTTATTTTTCTACACTGAAGATGCGCCGATAATTCAATGAAATATTATATTTCTTAGCATGTGTGCATCTACGAATACAAGGCGTAATGTCGAGGTAAACAAAGCACTCATGTTCGCCCGTATTCCATACAGATTGGTACGTACAACAGAATTGTACGGGCCACAAGCGCGTTGCGTCACGCAATACCCAGCAGTATGCTACGCCACAGTGTTAGTCTGTGTAATATGGACCGATAGTTTAAAGTTGATAGTCGACATGTTGGATAGACCCTTTTGAATGCTATTAATCATTTGTAACCTAGAACAGACTATGGCAATCAGATTCAATCGATCTCGATGAGTACTCTAGCCTAAAACTTTTTGCTAGTTTTTACCCTGATGGGGGTTGTGTTACCTTAATTAACGTCCGATGAGGAAATAGTATCCATAGTGATAAAATATTTCAGGTTAGATCTAGTTTTTATTTTATTTTATAGTGAACTGTTAATACGAATACATGGTTTGCGACCATCTATTCAATATTAGTTAAATCTGCTGCTGACTAATAACGGCCAGCCGCAGACAAAACTCAATCCGAAATTGCGAATAGAAACTGCATAGAAACGCAGATGCTACAGCTTTCCGAGCGCCCATATCGGTTTTGGAGGTGTGCGCATCTTAATATGAATAGAAATATTATGCGTTCATATTTCTCCTATACACAAAATGATTACTAACAGAATAAAAGCGATAATCTTTTTGTATAGAAATTATATATAATAACTTTAAATACATAATATGGGTTTATAGGAAAGACGAATAAAAACACTCACTCATTTAAGTGTAATTTAATATTATTAAGTTGTTAATACATTTCTATAATAAGGCATTTGTGGCCTTTCGTACTAAAACTAAGTGAAATAATTAATATTAATATACGAAATAGAAGTAACGCCGGTCCTGTCGTTACCATAACTAAGAAATGCCACCGTATGTTAAAAATAAAGCAATCGTGCAAATGGAAATTGAGACATTGAAATTTCAAATAAGTTTTAACACTTTAACTGCGGCTTACAACAGTGCTGTGTAATGTGCGGCACAATGCACTTGCGGCTCTTACACAACTGACTTGTACGGAGAAATATGTATTGATTACGGGCGAATAAAAGTGCTGTTTACGTCGGTGCTACAAGATTGAGGGCAGACATTACGTCTGTGTATTCGTAGATGATACACAGATGCTAAAAATATAATATTTCAATAAATTGTAAAAATCTTCAGTCTAGCCAAATAAGCTCCAGCTTAGTGCCGCCTCCCGGAATTATGACCCGAACTAATATATAAACCTTACACTCAAAATGTTAAATGTATCGCCATTCGTGTATTGCCGCAGTACCGAAATAAAATTATAAACAATATCTAACTTCATATGGTACCATAAACATTATTATTCCACAAACCATTATACAATGAAAGTATAGAATATCATAGAAATAAGTAAAACAATGTCGTGTGTTCCATACGAAACGTACAATTATTAATAAGGCCTTCAAATGTATTACATAAAGCAAAATATTATTAAAATAAATGAACCAAAATTGTATAAAGGAATAGATGCACTTTACTATATTTGGACACTAGTATAATCCTAAGACTACCAATGTAAGGATTACTTTAAATTTAATTAAATTATGCATATATTTGAAAAGTTGGTAGCCGACAGAAATGTATAATCCAAAGTAATTATACTTTTGGCAAACATTTTCTTCTATCGACTATGCTATCAGCCGATAGAATATGGACAAACATCCAACTTAATTTGATGTACGTAATAGAAAATTAGCTTCAAATCATTTAATGTCCAAATCAGTGCAATGTCACATCTATACACAATTTTGGTTTCATTCAGTTTTTGTTATAGATTTAAATCATAAACATATTTTGGAGTAGAAATTTTAATACATCCGATATTTTATTGAATGAAATGGAAAAGTGTTAACTCTTTACTCTTTTAAAAACAAATATCGTGGCTTCAGAATTATCGCAACTAAGAAAAACTTTTTTCTCTTTATAATACTAGTGTACATATGAATATAGTTCAGTTTACCAAATTGAAGTCTCAAAATTACGTTATGATTTAAATCTATAATTGTAATGCTGGCAGCTTGAAACTGTTGCTTAGCATGCACGCGTGAAGTCGGTGCTTAGCAAGGGCGGCGGTCGGGCTCGCGGCGGCGCGGCGCTGACTTGAGGATGTTATCAACGCGCAGGATCATCTCCGCCGCCTCCGAAGCAGACAGTAGCACCTGCCGCTTCACCACGTACGACTCTGTGATGCCGAGCTTTTTCATGTCGCCCACTCGCCCGTGCTCCATGTCTGGAAAGAATTTTATGGTTTAATATATAATTAATATAAACTATTGCAATTTGAATACTTTGTCGATCCATTACTGTCCAATTGCTGAACAAAGGATTCCGCTCGGAATGAGCGAATTAAGCGACAATCCACCACGCCGAATAAGACAGTATAAACCAAAAAAAGAAATCAAAGGAGTTCCCTTGCGGCGCTGAAAGCGCTTCCAGGTTTTTATTTTTCTACGAAACGAAATTCTGGTGTCTTGTTGAAAAGGATAAAAGCGCATGTACTAACCAAGTCCCATGGTGTTCTCTCCCTGAGCGTGGTGAGCCCGCAGGCGGGCGATGAGCTCGGCGCTGTCGTAGCCCGCGTTGTCGGCCACGGCGGAGGGCAGGCGGCGCAGGGCCACGGCGAACGCCTCCACCGCCGCCGCCTCCTTGCCGGCCGTGCGCGCCGCCGCCCGCGACACCGCCTCCGCCATTAGCATTTCACTTGCACCTGTCGTTGAAAAGAGACAAGCATTTGTTTGAAATTTTTATAGCACAACTAGACAAAAGTATAAACAGAAATTATAAACAACATATTGTACGTAGAAATCTAACTATTAATAGTCTATATTTGTCTCGTCAATGTTAAATCTCTGAAAGTTTTAACTAATTGCATAGAAATTTTAGCTCAATGTTGTTTTACCCAGTATTTATATACTCAAGTGAAGTCAAGACAAAATTTGTCATAAAAAAAGAACTATATAAAAAAATATAATTTATTGTAAAATATAATGTATTACTTAGTGAAGTGTCAATTTAAAATAACCTGTCATTAATATTTACTGTTGTTTTAGTTTATCAATGTTTACTATCACTGAAGTCGTATCTGATTAATATAAGAGTTCTAATTCCAACACTGATAATACTGACCTCCACCAAAGATAACTTTGGGTTCCTTAACGGTGGCAGCCAGCACACAGAGGGCATCGTGCAGAGAGCGTTCGGCCTCGTCGATGACTTGTTGCGTGGCGCCGCGGATGACCACCGTGCACGCCGAGCCCAGAGCCACGCCAGAGAATCGAATCAATGACTCCTCGCCGATAAGTACCTGTGAGGTTAACAGATGTATATTATTGTGCAATTTGATATAACATCAAACATTAAGCATATCGTATAAAATCGACTTTATTTGGGAAACATTAATTTATTCATGAAAATAATTTAATAATAATTGCACCTGTGTTACAGGTCACATTACTCAGATGTCTTTGTTACTATAATACTAAAGATAAAAAAAAAGCATAATTTTAAATTTGTGTATTAATTAATAATGCTCATCTATATTGATATTATAAAGAGAAAAGATTTGTCTGTATGTAATTGAGCTTTATCGGAAACTACCAAAGTTATTTTAGTAATTCATAGTTATATTTATTTTACATTCTGAACAACAAATTTGTGGCCAACAGAATCTATATTTATGTTCGATACCTGTTCAATGACTTTGCAGTGTCCGAGTTTGACTTTGTCAGGAGAATCAAAGGTCGAGACAATCTCTCCTCCAGTTACGAGTGCAAGGCGCTCAATGCCATCAAAATCAGCGTGTTCGATCGCCATCACGCCAGCATCGGCAAACAACTGTTCTGGGTAGTTGTAAATTAGTTGCCTGTAAGATTAAAATAAAATATATGAAAATTGCCATACTTGATTGATATATTTCAAGATATAATAATAATAATACAAAGAAATTTTAATTGGCTTCTAAAATTCACATGTTTAACACTTTTCCTGTGGAAAACAACACTACTATGTATTACTCTGTGCAACGCGCTTGTAGCTCGTATGTGTATGGATTAAGGCCGAACAAAAGTGTTGAGTTTACGTCGGCGCTACAAGCCTGGTGGCGGGCATCACGTCTGTGCTTCGTAGATACCACACAGATGCTTAAAAATAAAATATTTGTGTGAACTGTTGGTGCATCTTCCGTCTAGAGAAAAGTGCTCCAGTTTAGTTCGCCTCCCGCAATCCTGATCCGATTTAATATATAGTATTTTAACACACAGAATTACTTACACTTTTTTGTTATTAAGGCTATTAATGTGTATTTTAGTGTACAAAATAATAATTTCTATATTCAACTAACACCTAATAATCACCTAGTAATCTACCTTCATTGCTTTGGATCTTAATAACAATGAATAACTATACTATATTCCTTACCTGTTAATAAACACATTGCATTTGTGTGCAAGGATTTTGTTGACTTTGTCCTTCATTTTCTCTTTTTCGGCAACTTCTAATTCTGCGATTTTAGCCATTGAGTCCACTTTGATGGTGGAGCCAAATACCTTAATCTTGTCAGTGTCCATAGGAGTGTTTGCAATTAAAATATTTGCATTCTCTATACGCTTGGGTTGATGAACACCTACCTGTAATAATAACAATGCCAAAAAATCAATACAAGTATTAACATACTCTTTTTCCATATGGAGTTGATTACAGCTGTCCAGCTGTCCAAGTGATTTCAGAGGTCCATAAGAAACAGTGTTCAACTACCATCAGATGGAATGCATGCAAACAGTAATAAATGTTCTAATATAAAAAGTAATAAATACCTTCTTATTCAACAAGAATCCTTCATCTAAAAATGATTCCTCCAGTAGACCACCAGAAATTTTAATAATTTGAATGGCTTTTAAATTGCCTGAGCCTTTAAGCCGAAGAACTGCATCTACAGATAACTTTGTGAAATGTCTGAAATGAAGTTATAAATGAATTCTAGTATAATGCATTTAATAGGGTGAGATTTACCCACGAAGGTATCTCTGCTTTTGGTGTAAATTCTTGAAAACATATATAATCCAATATGGTGACATTTAGTTTTGTTCTTTTAGTTTATATTAGACAACATATGAGAATGCAGGCCACCTAGTGTAAAATGGTGTACGCAGCCCACATAAATCTATATAAAAATTCAAATAGAACTAATGTATTCTTTGTTGTGCATAACTTCGTCCGACAGAGATTGTAGTGACTTATTGTGTAGACTTGTAAGTGTAGCTAACAACTCTCCAGCTAGACAGGAATTGCTTTGTGGCGGAATTTAATGTCAGCACTGGTACTCTTTCCAGCCAAACTATAATTGTACAACGTTTTTACTTCTTGTTCATTTTACATAATATACAAGTGAGATATAACTCTGCCATTTTTACCTAAAATTCTTGATTGAAACAAGTTACACTTTTAAGTTTACTTACTCCTTGTGATTGGATAAAATTTTGGAGCTCAAAGTGGTACGAGCAATGTTCTCCAGATCCACACGGAGTGCAGCATCATTTAAGTTTTTCTCATGGTCAAAGCTAGAGTCAGAGAGTGCCTGCTTGGCAGCTTCCACGGCAATGCGCCATCCAGCAATAATGGTCTGAGGATGCAGTTTCTGTTCAATTAACTTTTCAGCCTCACGAAGTAGTTCAGCAGCTAAAAGAAAATTTTAAAAATTATGATCTGCAATAAATAAGATCTATGATCTAAGGCTACTATATTAAACTGTATAAATACTTTCTATACATACTTTACAAAAACAGTGACATTATTATACCAATAAATTTAGTAAATTATGATAAGTGATTGAACCCTAGTTTAACCACACTGACACCATTGCCAGCCTCATAGGGAAACAAAAGGTGTGGTTCCATACACTCACAAGGGACTTTGCAACCATCTTAGTCCATAGAAATAGCGACACTACATAGTGTATTACTATTCTATACATGACTCCTGATAAAATTAGTTGTGTTTGAGGTTGATGCAGATTCCTACGGGCTCCAGAGACCACTCAACGTTAGGTAGCCTACAAGCTTGATTACTACTCTAGATTCTAAAAATACACAGTACAATGTGGAACAACCAGGATTAGTAATTAAAAACCATATAAGTAATTAAACTTAATGAACACTTATTAGTGTATGGAAACTTCACTGATCTTCGTGTTATTTTTAAGTACTATGCTAACCGAATTATGTAATCATTTGTTTCCTAAATAAATAAATAATTACAAAAATATCACCATCTAGTATAGCATATATCATACATATAATAATTGTAAATTTGATCATTGGGTGACAGTGTGCTCTCAAAAAGAGATGCAAGTTCAGTATGTTGGTTAATACACATGACTCTGAGGTACAAATGGTTATCACCTACTTAAACTCTATCATATTTTACCTAACACAGTGACAGATGTTGTTCCATCACCCACTTCATCGTCTTGGACTTTTGACATATCTACTAAAATTTTAGCTGCAGGGTTGTCAACTCCAACGGACTTTAAAATTGTTGCTCCATCATTGGTTACTTCAACCTGGAAGTAGAAACAACATTAGTTATAATATTACAACAACATGACAAATGTAAGAAGTTAATACTTTTAATGATGGGAGAACTATAGTTAGTCTGAGTAGGTACTGCTGCCACCCTCATCATTTGTCGTAAAGCAATACTTGTGTTTCGGTTGGAGAGGTGAGGTTGTCAGCTACACTTTGAAGCGAAGCGACCATCTTAGTACTCAGCAGTAGCAACATATACATCTGAGCTCAGATAGGATTTTAGTCTTGTTTGTGGTTATATGTGGTTATAGGTTTGTGGTCTATGGGCTGCAATTACTTAACATCAGGTGGTATACATGTTCGTTTGCTACTTGTATCACATAAAGAAGTGTATTATTGTTTTTTACACATTTCTAACAAGGAGGTAGGTTATCAATACATTGTTTTATATTTTACTAAATGATTATTTTTCTTTATATTGTGCAGCTCATAAAAAAGAACCTAATGGGACAATAGTCCTACAGTAAATTTTTATAATGATCATACGAACAATGCTATCTTTCAGCACTTAATTGGAAAGAATCCATGTAATGAATACATAATACATGTTTTGCGGTTCCACCATTAATTTTCAAATGTATAACAGTACTGATAATAATATTAGTACGAACAGATCTACCATCATTAAAATTACTTACCTGACCAGCATTTCTGCCACAAGAAACCAATATTTTGTCCATGCCTTTGGGTCCCAAGGTGCTCTTCACTAAATCTCCGATAGCGATGGCCCCAATAAAACTCGACATTCGAGCCACCTCGGCTTTTTCTTCTTCTGCCTCATTCTTCAAAATCCTGATTGGATTTAGGGACACCTGTGCGTAGTTTCATAAAAAAAGACAAATTAATGCACATGTGTGGATCATTGTATGAATCAAACATGAGTGGTGCTGATATCGTTTAACTGCGATATAATCTAAATGAAGAGTGCTTACCATTTTATTGATATGAAAATTAACAAGTTTATAACAAAAAAGAAGACGAGTATTCTTTTTTAAGTTAAACTAAATAACCAAACTCAAACACTACACTACCGGAGCGCTGAGCAGAGATCCGAAAATTTCATAGACAATTATAGATACATCGTGACGAATAGACAATGGACAATTAATCATAGATACTGACTGTAGGCCTGAGAAAGTTATAAATACATAATAAAAAATTTCAAAGAAAAATGTATTTTAACGGACCAAGTATTTGAATTATTTTCTAGTCTGGTGTCTATAATTATATAGAAAGTATAATGTTTTAAAAGTTTATACTTTGTACTGCCTAATGTGTACCGCAACAATTATACATGAAAAGTTTAATAGGTATCAGAAAAGACCCCAGTGAAATTATCAGGCTTGTCAAAATTAAACGCTCATATTTTGTTTGTACATATATATATATATATATATTCTTTCAAGACTACTTAACAAGGATATATTTACATTTTATTTAGTCTGTAGTTAGTAGTAAAAGTTAACATTTTAGTGTTGTAAGGTGAAAAAACCATGACGTCAACGTCATTGTAAATTGCTCGCTCTTTGAGTCATTCATGATATTGTTCCGGAAGAAATAGAAAACGCCATATTTACGTTCTAAACAACAATAATCAGTAATCCATTGCAAAACTTACTAATTTTATCTTATATTATTACAAAAGAACAAAGAAGGAATCTGTTACAATGGAGGAACAAAGCGGAACGTCTGGACCCAGAGTAAGCGATAAACGTTTAGCACAAACTCAAGCTAAAGTAGATGAAGTCGTAGGGATTATGCGTGTCAATGTCGAGAAAGTTTTGGAGAGAGACCAAAAGTTATCTGAGCTAGACAACCGCGCAGACGCGCTGCAGCATGGTGCGGCTCAGTTCGAGCAACAAGCTGGTAAGCTTAAGAGGAAGTATTGGTGGCAAAACTTAAAGATGATGTTGATTATTGGTGCTATTGGAGTTGTTTTGCTTATCATTATAATAGTGTGGGCAACGAGCGGCTCGAGCAGCTCGTCAGCCCCGGCTCCGGCTCCCACTGCGGCCCCGGTGGCCGATGCTCCCCCCGGACAATAAGGACATGACCAAAATTAAGGGATTTGCTAATTTACTGTAAACCAACTATACTTAAAATTACATGTATTCAAATTTTACATAGCAGAATTTGACTGATGTATTTGTGGAGTAACTATTTTCTACCAGCCTCACGTTTCAATTGGCCATCATAGTATAATTCTTGTAGGATATAATCTTGCAACTTAACTTTTGATACTGTTCTACAAAATGCATTAAAAATGACATAGTTCAGTTTTCTATACTTTATAGTCTTAAAGATGAGTAAGTCCTATAAAATATTTTTGAATAACTTTAAATATTTTAGATATTACATTTCAAAAATTTATGAACATTTATGACCTGTTACATTTAAATGTGGCCAACTACTTTTATAGAGCTATATTTGATGTATCCTTAAAGGTTTTTCTAAAATTGATCACATATCACAGAGCTTATATTCTAGCCAGATCGACCTAAAGAACTGAATTTACACAACTTGTATATTTTAAGATATAATGGGAAAGGTATTATAATATGAATGTATTTATTGTTGCTTAGTCATTTTAGTCAAAATAACAAGTGATTCACATTGAAAAAATGTAATGCTGCATCCATACTGGGCCCCATTAATAGTATCACTGCCATGTATGGTAAAATAATTAAAACATTAAATCATATGAGATTAATTGTTCATCTGTAGATGGAGAAAATGTAAATGCTGACAAGGGATATGCATGGCCATTGCATGCTATAACATTGTGCTACTTGTGGCCTAGTGTGGATGAAGCTCAAGTCCGCTAACACATTCTGTTGATCGGCACAAATAGTAAGAAACTGTTATTGCACAAATTTGTTGATTACTTTACTTAGTCTGTAAAATGATATTGTTCATATATTTTGTGTGATAAGTGCACTATTATTAGATGCTTAATTTTTATTTTTACTGTTCTTCCAAGAAAATTATTTGTTACTGATACCCAATGGGACCAAGAAATGCTTTTACTATACAGCATCTACGGTCCACAGTCATAGATCATATCTTTGCAATGAGCGCTGTCAGTTGATGTTGTATACTATCTGTAATACTAAATACACCACCATCTTGTTGTTTTATAATGTGTAATGTATAAGATATAATAAATGTATGTATTCAATTCTGTGATTTTGTACTTTCTAAAGATACATGGCCTATCTTATCTACTATTGCAATGTCCTTGAATTCATTTATCAATATTTAACAAGACTCATGTTTCTCGAGGAATTTGCTATTCAAGTATTCCATTGTGTTCTACTATAGTCAATTGTTCAAGGTGATTGCTTTTCTTTCCTTAAATAATTTTTACATCAAGTTAATATAATGTTATTTTGTAATAAGTTATGCTTAAGTGTTTCTAAAAACTGAACTTCAATTTGACCAGAAGGTTTTACTTTGATTTTTACAATTAATGAAAGGTATTAAGGAAAAGTATTGTTCTGGTTTTTCCCATAGCCTACAGTGGTTGTATGTGGCGGTTCTGATTATTTGATCTTTTGTCTGTATTTCGTATTTGGTATTTCGTCAGTGAGACAATAGATGCCGCTGTACATAAAGTAATGGATGGCTTAGTCAAACTATTAACATATTTTTTGTTGTATAATTGAATGTTTAGACAAGCATCTTTCCTAGATGGAGTAAGGTCCAGTATATGGACTTCTAAGTATAAATTTTATAGTCTGCTGAAAAAATCTTGTCTACATTATACGAAATTTATGTCAGGATATGCCCAATATTGATGGTCATATTGCAGAGTGAGATCATGTTGTAAAGATTGGTCTTGACAGACCATACTTCCCGTTATTTATATAGAGTAAAGTAGCTGCTCTTACTACCCTGTTCCCAAGGCCCCATGAAAGTGGTAGATGATTGTCGCTAAAACTGTAAATACAAACGTAGACTCATACAATCCCTCAGAAGGACAATGAAGTCCACGCTGCCCGAACCTGTCTTTGACCATTCTTGATGTCCGAGTGTAAAAGATATATAGAAATAAATATGTTTACATAAATCAAGAAATTTAATTGATTGAATATATTACACAAATTTCTTACCACTTCGTGCAAATATAGTTCAGTTCACGATATACATATTTTGAACATCAGTGTTATAAGGAAGGTCATATAATGTGCATTATATGAATTTAGTGTTAGAGGGAGCATATGTTTGGATAGTCTTATCCTAAGCTGTACTTTAGGCGGAAATTAAAACAACCTCGTTAGATAAATCGAGTCGTATCAGTGCAAATAATAACCAAAGTTATGTAGGCGGTTTAGAAGGACATGAATGGCGATTGTGGATAGATTAACGCAGTCTGGCTACAATCCAGAAATAATTAAATACTTACTTTTGTTAGTTTAAAGTGGCAAACTGTTGCGGGAGCTTATTTGGCTAGACTGAAGATACACCGACAATTTACTGAATTATTGCAGTTCTGTAATCTGTAGGGAACAGGTGAAGCTAGGTGGTAGAGCCGTTAGACCTCGCCCGGGACGGTACCACCGCCACCCTCATAACCCGTCGTAAAGCAACATGTTCTTCGTGTATTGTGTTTCGGTTAGGGAGGCGTGCTTGCCGGTCACATATTATTAGAGGCGACCATCTTAGTCCTCAAGAGTAGGAACGCATCCGCGTCCATCCTTAAATAGAACTTCTGT
>DWON01004035.1:0-16924 GCA_018251015.1 Phocides pigmalion okeechobee | reverse complement strand
AAAAAAATGAAAAATGTTTACGTAAGCATGGGGGGAGGGGGTAAGAGCTTTGCTTACTTTTGCTGACAAGGGGGATGAGGGGGTACATAATTGTAATAAATCTGCTTACGTAATACTTGAACGGCCCCATATCCGAAAATCGATTGTCATTTTTCTAAATTTACTGTTTCAAAAAACTAATAGACAATTAAGTTTTAATTTTAATAGTATGCAAACATATATTATCGAAAAGGTATAAAGTAAATCACAACCAAAAAGGTACTTTCATTCTACATTTTTATATATTCAATTCAGATGTTTAAATTACCACTTCTAAACTATATCCAAAAAGCAGATTCATAATTCCACAAAATATTTCTTTCGTTATAGCAGACATTTGTAAATAACTTGGTAAATTAATATCAAATATACGAACGGCAGAAAGGTCGAAACTCACCTCTACCCGGGGGAGATGTGTTGCTTTCGTTATCTTCGGAACTCTCTGAGAGCGAGGCCTCCAGCCACACGTTAAGAAGTTTGTGTAATGCAGTAACATGTTGGTCTTTATACAAAAGGGCAATTAACTGCACCATTGTTACTCCCCAGGTTGCCTGGAAATGACTCTTAAATAAAAACGGATCAATGATAATGTACGAAGGAAAAACTGTACTTCAACTTAATGTTTAAAATATGATTTGAATATAAAAACTTACCGAGACAGATACGGACATCAACTTAATAAGAACTTTGTCAATACTTTGACTGAATAAGTTCCATAGTATTTGATTTTGAATTGTATGTGTGGGGCCGCTATAAGTTGGATTGAGGCTGTTGACATCATCGGGTATGTGTAAAATGTTTCTCAGAAAGAGTAAAGTATTGATAATATTGTTACACTGATCCACCGATAACGGAGTTTTCTGCTCAAACTCCGAATTCTTCTTCAAAAAATCGACAATCACTTTAGTAGCGCGATGATCAGTCAGGGCCGCCTTTGTAGAAGCGAGCAGGTTGTTAATTTCAAAAAGAGTGTGTCTTCCGAAGTCAGATTTGGAAATATCTTCCAGATTGAACAAGCACTCGACTGGTGTGGTCAGGTTAACAAATATTTTTATTAATAGTTCAACAGTTTTATCTTCTTTTGCATTAATTAGGAGCGGTATCAGGTCTTTTTTTATATTTTGCCCAAAACTGATATTCCTGCGATAACTGCGTAAATATTTATCTTCTGTTAATACGCTATGCAAGATTGTTTCAAGTGTCGCTGTAAAAGAATTTAGTTATCGATAAATGTAAGGGATAAACGAAACGTATGATAAATAAACGATTCTTTATGTAGATTGTAAACAGTGGTATAGTCCTTCTGTTATCCATATTGGTTCAAATATCTGTGAGCTGTCTGGACAGCATTTTGGACAACATATCCTAAAGATGGCCGAAGTGGTACCTTCGGTCGGTGAGACGAAGTTCGCTACTTTAAAACTACTACAACTTCCGTTTCTATAATGTATGTAAGCAGTGCGCATGAAATATGACCTAAATTGTTTCCTATATTAATATAACCGGTAGTTATTGAAAAAGAATTTTAAACAAATTATTTACATAAAATGATGTAACCGAAGACGTTGCAAAGAAAAAACAAAAAGCATTATGCTTGTAGGCGGACCCAGGCACCGAAATGGCCAAACCTATAACAAGTAAGCAATGAAATATCTTATTCAAAACAATTAATGTATTGACTTACCATTACAGTTTTCATTTATGTGATATCCATCTGAATTTGCATATCCAAGATTGCTAAAAGTACTATGTATTTGAGGACTTCGAAGAACCCACTCCATGATTTAACTGTAACAAAGATGGTGAAATAAAACTAGAACTTTACTAAGAGCCGCACATTTAGGTCCTGAGAACTTATTATTAAAATGTTGATTTTGCACAAGGTCGCGCTTGCGTGGATTAAAAGCAATTGTTATTAAAAGTTAAAGTGATCTGAAAAACCTTTAACATAAATGCATGTCGAATCTCTTTAACTATTGGATTAGGTAATTAAGAAGTAATCATTTGAAAATCTCTTCTATAATTTTTATACTTTTTAAAACGATAACCCACAAACTTATACGTACTGAAACTAATTGCTCCCTCAATTATACATACAATGCCAACCTTGATTGCTTTACGTAATTTCGCTACCCCATTATTTATAGCTAGGGTTGTCATCTGTCTATTGCGGTATACACGATAATACTTGATATAAATATACCCCGTCATGTATAAGGTATAATGAGGGGGAGTGACTGCACGCACCGTAGACGCACCACAGTGCACGGTGCAGATAAGTGTGCGCATCTTCCCTCCAACGCGTATTAAATTCAGTCGAGTTTATAAAAGGTATGTTTAGGTAAAGAAGATATCCGGCGTTTAGGACCACATGTTCGACCTTATACTGAGCCAATCCAGCTCTTGTAATTTCATACATGGTATACCTATATATGTATAGCACCAATAATCTTACACTTTATTACGCACTAAAACATGGACCGAAGACAGTTCCATTTTTTTTTGGCGTCAGCATCCTTATAATAAACTATATCTTTTTAATAAAACTATAGTATTTGTAGTCATGGTAGTACGGGAGTGAGTACGAAACAAGGCCTTTTTTTTAAAATTACGTCAACGAAATTCTGAGAGTTTAATGCAAAAGTCCCTAGGTATACATGCAGACACAATCAATCATATCCACAATTAATATCAACCGGATCGTAAATAATCAAAATAATTAAATAGAAAACTTAAAGACCGATTAAGTCAATAGTACATAAGGTAGTATATAATATAATAGCACCGTTGCAGAGTTTTCCAAATTTATATTAAAATAAGACTGTAGGTAAATACGCATTGCTTACGTCTGTAGACGACGAAGCAGCGAAGCGAGGCTCCCTAGCCACGTTGAGCTAAACGTGATACTGTACGTCGGCAAGTTTTCTTCACCGATCTCATTAAGAAATCGAAATAAGAGTCGATTTTTCATATAATACGAGAACTGCTTACAGAAAATATTGTTGTTAAAAGGAAATAAGATAAAAATCTTAAGAAAGATTCAATCCAATAATTCAAATACAAACAATATACACACTTTCTGTACATAGGATTTCTAAAGACACCTCAAATTCAGCAATATATTTTAATAACAAAACAAAGTCGAATACAACTCCTTTGTGTTTGTACTTAACCACAGTCCTCTTACCTAACCACTTTACCTCTCAAACTTGTCTTTTACAATTTCCTACCCAAATTATTAATAGATCTAATAAACGTGTCCCGTTTAAGTTAAAAAATTTCGAACTTTTATGCAAAAACAAATTTAAAAGGTTAAATGGAGTTTCGTTTCGTTTTTGATCGGAACATAAAAGAGACATCCAAATTTAAACTCGTTTAAAAGTTTTTGAAAAGAATAAAAATAATATTCAATTAAGAAAACCCAAAACTCCATGGACTTTTTAATTAAAGTAAACGGAAAACTTGAAGCACGTTTTAATTAAAGGGCAATTGTATGGGAGCTTTAAAGGTCACCCGGGTGGACCGTCACGTAATCATCTCGTTTTCGTTGTAAGTACCAACGAAGTCCATTTTTAGGCTAATATACCGCGGAGTGATTATTAAACGCGCCCACACGCAGTAGTGGCTATATAACAACACGTTTATCTTATAAATATGAAAATTTTATATTTCTTACCGTGGAAATCCTTAATGATTTAATGGTTAGAATTAACCTTGATTAGGTAGGGTGGGTATTATCTACTATGAAATAAAACTATTTTCTGTGTATAATAGGCGGACTACGCCATGAGTAATGTAACAGTGTACTAGTAAGTAGTAGTCAATTACTATAACTTACAAAATAATACATAAAAAACGTTAATTCCACTGCGACATGGCGGCGGGCGGTTTAAATACCTGGTATTCAATCGTGGTTTTTACGTAATCGTGCTCGGAAGCCCTGGCAATGAAACTTGCAAGTATTTCATCCCTAGCAATAGGGAATGAATACTATTTAATACATAGAAATTTAATAGCGGTAATCGTCTATCTGCTGCATGTATCTAATCACATCGTATACGTTAGATATTAAGGTTTGGTCAAAGAATATACCCGCTTTATTATGTAAATTGATAAAGTAACTTGTCCTTTCATTAAATATTTGTCATATTTAATGATAGTTCATTTTCCCAAAGTATGAATTCATATGTCAAATAAAAGTAAAAATAAACTGCGGACGTCCACATGTAAAAAAATCTTTTTTTAACTTTTTTGGTTTTTGTTCTATGAAAAGTCAAAGTTGTGGTAATTATACACACTTAATATAAAACCTGACAGATATAAAGCAAGAAATAATGTATACAATATGCGTCACGTTGCACTGCACGAACAGATTGAGATTATATTTTCATAACAATAAATAACAAATGATAAATTTGAGCACCAGCTTAATTTTAACATATCACTGCATAGTGATAGGAAATGCGAAGCATATTAAATATCAGTACAATAAGTCAATTTTTCCACATAATTTTGTTAAACAGTGTACAATTGTCAAACAAAAGAACTAGTTTTAATTAAATCACCTCTGAAATAAAAATTAATTCAACCTTTTAATGCCACTGACAATACACATATTATACACAAAAATTGGTATCAAAATGATAACGCACTTCTTTGCTTCGGAATTAAAACGAGTACAAATAGATTTCAAAACAAAACTATATAAATTACTCATTATATACACAATAATATTATAATTACAAGGCAATATATTTAATACTTTACTTCGTATTTACTTTTATATATAATACTAGAAGTTTATTTATTAAAAAGATAGCAGGAATTTGTAACAATTTCCTACGTCTAAGATGGATTTTATTAAACGTATATTACGTGAAAGGATACACTACGTTGTCCACGTGAGCGCTACGTCACCATCCTCCTAGCCAATAGTAGTCACGCGAGTCGCGTGTACAGTACACGTGAGATTCTCGCCACAGGAGGGGCGCAGTCAATAGCAAATCATGCCGGCTCTCGTATATTTCAATACGGCGGATATTTTTAATTTTTTATATAAAAAGGGTAATCTTACATAGACTATTATTACAGTTTTCTATAATAAACTTTATTTATTGGATGCTATTAGAATTTACTTTAAGTAATCATTAATATTTGTACGTTATATAAAATTCCGTTATATAATGTTTTTTACAATTACACTAAAGTAAAAAAACGAGCTTGCAATCCCACTGCTGGTATTTAATCACTGTCAGCTATGGAGCTATAAACAACTAAATAATACTCCATATAAACTATAGTCCCACTTGAAATCGATTACAAATATGTATCTACTAGAATGATTGTATCAAAAATTAGTGAGCTGGCAAATTCACCATCCTATGTAATCCAACTTCACTGGATTGGATTCATCCTAGAAATAAATGATGCAGTGGAACTACCCTGGTGTCAGTGCCGGATTAGCCACGTAGCAAGAGTAGCAAATGCTACGGGCGCCACAAATTGGGGGGGCCCGCGGTCCAAAACGCCTATCTGACCGTAAAAAATTATCAATTTAGATAGGAGCGTAAAAATATTTTGTTAGGCTTTGCTTCACTCCCACCTGAAAATCTAAAACTAGATTTCGTCTAGTTAATCTTATCTGACATCAATCATTACGTAGGAAATTAATTAACTAACAGATTTGATACATTTTTAAGTTTATCAACACGTTCAAATAAAAAAAGGAATTTTACTATTTTTTAACGTTAATGTCTTAATGTTTTTGGTGTTGGTTACAACTCCCGATAAATATTTTTTAACTTTTGTTTTTTCATTTTTCATAATACTGTTGAGCAGATCCCTTTTGAAAAAATTGTTTAATTTTTTTTTTCAATTAAGAATAATGGACTATTTATATAAGGTAATATTTTTATAAGCGCAAATATAATACAAAATTGCCGATCAGCTGATTAATTTCCTATAGGAATACCAAAATTTTGTGACCTATATGTCTTAGCGAAAGTTGTTCAGTTTCATGGGCTGAACATACCCTTAAAATATTTGCGTTTAAAAAAATATAACCTTATTATATATATCTATTATATTTCGAAAAAAAGGGGAACTATAACAATATTTACTCAGTCACAATCTGTTGTTGCTTGATTTGTTATAAAATATACATTAATTTTATGAGTGAATATAACTAATCGTTTTTTAATTGATTATCATATCAATTCAGAAAAAGGCTCAAGAAAAATGGGCCAAGAATGTCTTAATCATCTCACTTAGATGAATATAGAGTATGATTTACACAAAGAAGTTGATATTGAATTATTAAATATTAATTGATATCAAAATTGAAACCAAGGGCCTCTTGACAGAATTTGCTACAGGCCCCGTGCTGGCTTAATCCGGCACTGCCTGGTTTGAAATGTTCCTACTTATTTCAAAATCTTGCAGATATCTGCATATATATTTTAAATACAAATACTATTGACTATATACAGAGCGCCTTTTGTATGAGTATTTTTCTGTGTACTTTGTTGTCGGCATTTCTTGTTGGTGTACAAATAGAATGTATTTCTCATTGTGTTGTATAGAATTAGATGCAAATGTTCTGTATTAAAAAAATATCATCTTCAGAGTTTTAGAGTACAAAATTATATGGTTATGAGACACGTGATTCACTAATCAGTAGGTAATATTTCCATCAATATCATTTTAGACATTAACTGTTTTACTGTATTCTTTATTATATAATTTTCAACTACATGTATTTTGTAAATTAATTATGAAAATATATGTCAGTGACCTAAAATTTTGCCCACACATGGCTTAAATTAAATATTATTCATTTTAATAACTTGAAGTTACAGTTTATTTTTTTTAAATTGAATTACTCTAAATAACAAGTGTTGTTTTATTTCATAAATATATAATCATAAAATAGATCATGCTTTTATATTTTTAGCTTTGTTAGTTTTATTTTTATACTCCAATAAAACTAGAAAACTAATCTTCCCTATCAACATGTAATTTGATCTTATGTGTTAAGAGAAAATTCACACACCTATGTGGAAGTGGCAAATAAAGCAAGGGTTAGTTAACAAAGACATCTAAAGTCTAAAGATAATAAAAATATGAACCAAATGCAAATCAGACTTACAAACCAAAGGTTTCGTGTAAAAGGACAAATATTTTGTTTAGATGTTAAGCATATAATTCATAATTGCAAAAATTATTTTTGTTGTGATGCAACTAATTTACAGTTTTTGGTTTTTCTCTTTATTTACGCTATAAACCTTTGCTTATATTTATGCTATGATTACCTTGTAAGTGTAAAAATATGCAGCATAAACAATCAAATTTTTTGACTGCATCAATTTGGAAGTTACATTTTTCACAGAATTAAGGAATTAAAGATTTGAGAATTTAATATTAATATTAACTTGGTACCTCCACATATTACTGAGAAAGAGAGTTTAACAGAATGTCAAGTATCTAAGTGATCATATAAGGGTTCCTTATTACTTTGAAGTAGAGAACATAGAGTTAGTAGAATTGAGACTCAAATGTCTACTAATATATAAATGAATAATTGATAAAAAGTTTAAAGGGTTTTCTTCCAGTGTGAAATCCACTGATTATATCTAACGCAAAACTTCATACTCTGAATACCTGTACTTCTGGACTTTTATGTATATAATGCAATAACATAAAATAATTATAGTGAAAATAAATGTCATTCAAACAAAAAAAATTCAAATTACTTATTAAGACACCTCTCATAACAGACATCTAAATTTATATTTTGCAGACAAAGCCACAGGGCAAAGTTATTGTTTTATACCAGTAAACCTCCTTCACATCCACATCACATGAGAATGCAACAGCATTAACAATGAACACAAAATAACAAAAAAAAAATTAATAGCCACAATACATTGAAGGATCATACTTATACAAGAATAATTTCCTTGGTAATGTAATGTAAGCCTTTTACATTTGGTGGCCTGATATGTAGATTGGTTTCAAGAATAAAGAAATACTTCTGAATTGTAATAATTTGAATAAGCATATTATAAATCGTTCAAAGACTGTAGTAACAAATACTTTATATGATAACTATTAATTAACTATACAAAACTAGTAAGCATATTAAAAAATACTTACCAATTTTAACACAAAACACCATTAAGATATGAGAAACTGATCAATTTATAATGAATAGGGAGCAACGTTCTTTCAATCTCTTGATATGTCCTTAAATTTTAACTGTTTTCATAAGTCGACCTTTCTCTCTTAAAGCTGGACTAAAAGTATTGAGACGATATTTGACTGTACCAAAGGTCTGCGATTGTATTCACTAGCTGGCTGCGCAAATATAGATATAAAAGCGACTGCGCAGCGCAAGGTATAATATTATAGATACCTACTAAATAGCGAACTAAATAGCAGCGAACAACTACGAGAAATGGAACGATCACAACCAAAGCGAAAAATGTTATATAAAGTGCTATCACACTATCACAATTTACAAACACAAATCAAATCAATCCTAAAGACATGTTGACACTTGACATTGACAGTTAATTTTTATTTATTTTTGAAAGTATTTAAGACCTTGGATTCCATGTTTATAATGTTTGAAATGTGTTTCCACATATTCATAAACGGTAACAAGTTTAATTAAGAAGATATTGAATTATAGTCGAATTTTGACCACTGGACATTCATCACTATGAAATATAAATAAGTATTTTTTTCCAAAACGACAATTTTATCTTTTCGTTACAAAAATACCAGAATGTAAAAACGGGGAAGGAACTCTATCCAATATAAAATCTAAATTAGAAGTAACCAAAGAATGTCATTTAAACAATAGTACAAAGGGGATCACAAAAATATTAGTGTAATCTATAGTAGTAGAGACTATAAATCTGTGGTGGGCATGTAAACATTTGATATAGGTATATAAAGATAAGTACAATTATTATTCTTTTGTCATTTTCATTTGTATTGTTTTGTTGGCACGTGTTGAGTTTAACTGCAAATAAAATCATTTACCTATTTAATATTATTTTATATGGAAACTGTCATATAAAGAACCAAAAGTGTTGTTTATTTGTACACTGTTTATTTACAAACAAAGTTCTCAGACTCGTATTGAATGTTTGAGTGATTTATAAATACATGAATTTGTATTTATAACCACAACGTCCCCAACGCAATCGAGAATACTATACTACAAACCAAAGGTTCTTAAGAATATTACATCATGACTAAGAACTTTAAAGATTTTGATAGAGACACATCTGATGAAAGCGAGCTGGACGATTTTGACTCAGGTTCGTAAAATACAGGTGTATAATCTTGTAGTTATATTGCTCATTATGTATCTTTAATGTTATTAAAACCGAGCATCTATGCATGTTCACATTTGTATATCGTTTTTAAATAGTTGTTCTATTTTATAATATATTGGATACGGTAGCCTGTGGCACATGTCTCAAAACTTGATTTAAAAAATGTTTTTTGTATGTATTGTGGTAATGACGTGAAAATGACTAATAGGTAAAATTAGGTATGTAAAATTTATAATAAATAACTAATAAGTATAAAATTAATTGTGATATAAAGTATTTAAAAGCTCATATTTTATAGCTATAGGCTAGTATATAAAATATACAGCTAAATGATTTTTAAAATTTAGATAGTGATGAAGGGAACATGGAAAACACTGATGATCCACATGAAGAAACTACTAAAAATGAAGTTGACTCTGAAGATGTTGATGAAGAGGAAGATGATGATGAGGAAGATGAAGTTATCAAAGCAATTAAAGCAGAAAAAGAAAAACCGAGAGATCACCCTCCAAACATTACTTGTGAAGATGCCATAGTTGACATTTGCTTCCACCCTGCAAATGACTTAATAGCCATAGCTGATATGGTTGGAGATATATTACTATATGAGTACAACAATAATGAAAATGAGCTGAAGCAAACAATTGAAGCGCACACTAAAGCTTGCAGGGATGTGGAGTTTGACGACGAAGGCACTACAATTTATTCTACAGGGAAGGTATGATTTCCATTTTCCACATTTTTTCTTTCTGGAATTATCTATTTGAGAATACATAAACATTTTTTGTATGTAACATAAGAGGCAGTGAAAGAGATAATTCAGATGTAAGTTACAAAAACCAAAAATTTAAAATTAAAAAATCTGCGCATGTGTGAAAGGTAAGTTCAAAGTCAAATCATTATTAAAATAATTTATTAATATGTTTGTTCATATGTTACTAAAGTTTTATTAAGATGTATATAAATTTCTAGGATAAAACAATAATGGTTACAGATTTGGCAACTGGTAAATTAAAACAATGTTATAATAATGCACATGAGGAACCAGTATACACATTATTAAGCCTAGATGACAATAAAATTGTAACAGGTAATGTAATATTTGTATTTATAATAAAATTATTAAATATAATGTAGTGCCAACCTTCGGTAACAGCATTCATTTTATCCATCCATATCTAAACAAAGACTAGGCATCTTCTGTTCCTGACATGCCTAGCCCAAGTATTATGTCTACAGCAAACCTCATTCTATACAAACTAATGAATATGATCAATTTGAGATACTGGGTGCTGTATATCTTTGCTGTAATCTCTGTGTCTAAACATCTGTCAGTTATATACTTTTTCCAGTTTCTAAGTATTATTTGGGTGGAACTACAGACTGCTAGCTAGAAATACCTATATAAATGGACACTACTCAAATTCAAATTCAAATATTTTATTTCATTCTAAGGTATTTACATACACTTAATGAATGTTAAGGTTACAATGTAAAATCAATACATTGGCTTCACCCTGTTGGCTAAGGTTACCTGGGAGAAAAAAGTAGTCAGAAACTAATAACAACTAATGATTATATTTGTATGTTGTTTTATCTATATCAGCACTTTATTATTAATTACAGGTGATGATGCAGGAACAGTTAAGCTTTGGGATATAAGAAAAAAAGATTCAGTATTAACAATAAAAATTGGTGAAGATTATGTTTCAGAAATGATAACAAATGAAGCCCAGAAATATTTGGTATGTGCAGGTGGAGATGGCACAATTACCTCTATTGACTTAAAGGGGAGGTTAGATTTATGTATATAAAAGGCTATATAATAGGTTATGCTTCATTTATGTCGGATATTTATAATTATATTTTTCTTTTCAATTTTCAGCAAAATTTATACCCAATCTGAACAGTATGATGCAGAATTTACATGCATGGGTCTTTTCCGATCCGAAACAAAACTATTAGCTGGTTCTTCAACAGGAAGACTATATTTATTCAACTGGAAAGAATTTGGTTATCACAGTGATGAATATATTGGTCAAAAACATTCACTCCAGTGTATGGTACCCATTACTCAGAATATAGTTGTGACGTCTGGGGAAGATGGGATTTTAAGAGCAGCTCATATGTTCCCACAACGTCAGTTAGGAGTGGTAGGCCAACACTCTATGCCTGTAGAACGACTTGATATAAGCCATGATGGCAAATATATTGCATCATGCTCACATAATAATGATGTTAAATTCTGGAATATTAGCTATTTTGAGTCCATTGATACTTTAATTAATGTAAATGAAAAACAAAACAAAAAGAAGGATATGAGTAATAATTTGCCTTCAAGCAATGTTAAAAATTCATCAGATTTTTTTTCTGGATTGGTGTAGTTAATATTTTGGTAAATGTCACTACTCGACCAAGCCAACTAGATGCTTGTCAAAACGACGGTACTAAGGCGAACACAGTACCAGAGCCAGGAGACCCTATTCCACCCATTTCTCTAGTTGGCTTCTCAGGTATTATATACAAACAAATATTGTGATTTGTAAATAAAGTGGAGCTAGAATTTAAATCATATTTCCCAGATATTACTGAATATTTATGTATTGTATATAACAGAACTCTTGTTATGCTAGAACTCAACCGCGAGTGGAATGAAGCCATTACAAAGTCAACTTGACTGGCAACACAACATCATATATGTGTCAGGACTAAATAAGTGATGAGTAAAGTAACAGAATCTGTTTCAGACTATGCATGTGCTGAATGTGTCACTAAAATTAAAAGATATTATATGCTTCATTTCGTTCGTGTGATGTATATCACTCATTTAGTTCAATTGACAAGAAGATATGACATAAATTTGAAGTACCTAGAAACTACTTCTGAACTAGTCGAGCCGAACACTGGCGACCGTCACCCGATTATTATATGCTATCTCGTTCTATTGCGCTGAAACCTAATCTTTTGTTTCACTAATTAATTTGGAGCGCGTTACTTTAATTTTTATCAAACATTTCTTGTGGTACTGTAAGGATTATATGAAAAAATACAATGTATAATTCACAATTCAGTATAATTAATAATTTCAGGAAATAGTAACAGTGTAAGAAAAAACTCCCTACGTACAAAAATAATTAATTATTTACAAAAAGTTGTAACAATTGAGCGCGACGATTGAGCGATTGGAGTGCGTTTGTTTTAATAGATAGTTAATTGATTTTTTCATTTTATTGTGGACTGCAGACTTTGTAATTTAATAAATCTTTGTAAAATTAATAAATTTAATAAACATTGTCCGTCCTATGCCAGATCAAGTATGAAGGAAAATCATCAACATCTTATTAGTTAATAGAAAGTATTACATTTGTCTATGCTTACTATAATACTAAAATGTTAAACAAAGTAATCCTTCAAATTTATCACATCTACTGAACTAAATGAGTGAAATGAAGTATTGAAGTAAATGAAGGAGACATGTTGAGACTAAACTAGTGATACATAGATGGAGCAAATTAAAGTAGTTCATTTGAAGGATTCATTCGTGAACTATACATGACTATTTCCGACTCGTTTGTAGTGCTTTTGTAAACTACCTCATTTCCTCTTGTATGTACTCAACACAACATCACCACATCACACACACATCACAGTTAATAAAATGAAATAAATCGTATTTTTAAACGAAACACTTATTCGTAGTTATTTTTTGCTCATTACATTACTCAACTATAGCAGTCGAGTATAATGGTGACACTGTAATAACTATTAATGTCATACAGCAGCAAGAGGTTGATGAACTCTTTTTTATTGTAACTTTAACATTCATTACATATAGGTAAATACTTTATACTAAACTAAAATATTTGAATTTCAAATTGTAGAGGTTTATTTGGGAAGGAAGAGACATCTACATTAATACTTTCATCGTACATTCATTGCTCCTGAACAGAAAACATGTCTGAACCGTACTTCGTTTAACAAAGATGAGTAACATTGTGAAAAACCTACACGGCTAATATAGGTAATTATATGCACTTGACTTATCGCCCTGATATTGAAAATAGTAGAATAGCAGTAATACATTAATTATGATAATTTTATGTTTTGTTGTGGACGATATATCTACGTTATTAAAAGTTACAATTCGCAAACATATAGTTTCTTTTTATGTATGAATTAGCCTAACACCTATAATGGTCACTTGCAACACAAAAGCAGTATTCAACGCGTTGCAGGAAAAGCCAATATCATATGGATGGCCATATGACAAAGTTCAGGGAATACCTCAGGAGGGAGTTCGTTCAGGGTCTTGAACGTACATGGAAGGTAGAACTTTTAATATTCAGTCAACGCTATATATATTATTATTGGTAAACAACTTGAACAAAAGTCGGTATAGTGGAAAAAAGTTCATGTCCATTTAATATAAAGTAATTAATTAATAATTTGTATTATTAATTTATCTTTGCGAATTCACATAATCTATATTACCAAAGATGTATAACGTAACTGCCACAAAGAATTTCCAAATTAGGTATTCGCGTTCGTGTGCAACAATTGTAAAGCAAATAAACGTACTTGGAGGCAAACGGAATTAAGCCTGATTTGCAGTCCATTTCAATGTGTATAGATGCCATATAGTATACAATGAAATAAATGGTGCATTCTATTCTAGTTAACTCAGACTTCGCATTACCATCTTTAGAGGAGATCCTTGAATTGCAATTTTACAAAAAGTGACTACGACTTCGTTAGTGATGATTGAATTAAATTGGCATAATTTCTTTATTTGTTTACTGATTTAAATGAAAAAAAAAAACACTAAATGTTAATTGAAAGCCCAAAACAATATAATCCTGAAAACTGCATTCAAATCGGATAAGTCGTTTCTGAGACTCGCGGGCATAAACATAGAGACAAAATGAAAATTCATTGTTTTGAGTTCTCTTGCGTGTATAGGCACCCCATTATGATTTTTAAAGATAGTAAAGTCCGTAGGTAACAAAAATATACATGGAAAATTATATTTGTGAAGTCTGCTGTTTTAATAAAACTTTTTTATTGTAAATTTTTAGTCCAAATTCTATGTTGGAGACCACTGGCAACATTGAGCTGTCTGAATGATGGAGACTAAATATATATCATTTCATTCGTTTAAATGAATCGTTTCATTCATTCATCCACATTTAATTTTGATTGAAGGCTTGTCAACCGGCTATTTACGTGTTTGATTGTAAATAAAAAATATATATCATGTATCGTTACTATTTAATCGAAGTTATTATAGCCGCAAGTTTTGCAAATGCGTTAACTTATGATCCAAATGGCTACATTATTTATTGTCCATGCATGGGTAAGTCGTATTTTAGTTACAATTATAGAAACCCGCCTATGAAAAGGTAAAATCTTTTGAAATGTTCATTATTAACTTTATTACACGTTAAAATTTATTATGTAATATTATAAACTACTTGTTATTGTAAAAGCTAGTTTGCTTACCTAGTCTTAGTTATTATCCAAAAAAAAATCTTACATTCAAATCTAAATGCTACCAATATTAACCGTGTAGATTTACACAATTTAAATACGTTACTATCGATTTTTCTTTTAATTTATTTTAATTGTAACTTAATATCATCATACCAATTTATGAAGATTTTCATAAATACTTTGCCAACTTAGAAATTGATTATTTTGTCTTGCTTTGCTTTTGTAGCACAAAAACAATTTGAATTAAAAGTAAGTTTAAATATATGTTACCATCTAATTACTATTATAAAATTATATTTCAGGTAGATTTGGTAATCAAGCAGATCACTTTTTAGGTTCATTGGCTTTTAGCAAAGGTCTGAACAGAACACTTGTATTGCCACCATGGGTTGAATATAGGTATGGAGAACCGAAGTCCAGGCAGGTTCCATTTGACACCTATTTTGATGTTAACTCATTAAAACAATATCATAGAGTAATAACTATGGAGAGGTTTATGATAGAATTAGCTCCAACAATATGGCCACCAGAAAAACGTGTATCATTTTGTTACACCCAAAGAATGGGGCTGTATGATAAAAGTTGCAATGCTAAGACTGGCAACCCATTTGGTCCTTTTTGGGACACATATAATGTAGATTTTGTTGGATCTGAATTTTATGGACCTATGAATTATGATGCTCACGATCCTGTCATGATGGCAAAATGGAAACGTAAATATTCTCCCATAGAGTGGCCAGTTTTAGCATTTACAGGTTTGTAATAAAATATATGTATATTTGAAAGCTTTAGGCAAACCAAGATAAGTGTTAACATTGATATGTTTCTGCAATGACTAATTTGTCTACTTCCTTATTGCTAAGAAGCATTAGGGAGTATTGACTGCTTCATTTAACACTTAACGGCCGAAAACACAACTGCTGTGATTTACTTTGCATAACGCCAGTGCAGCTTGCACACAACTGTGTTGTGTTTACATAGGGACTACAAGAGTGAGGATGGACACAACTGCATTTTCATAGACACTACAACTATGTGAACCATCAATGCATCTGTGATGTAGGGAATACATCTCCAGTCTAGTATCATCGCCTGCAATGCTGACTTAATATAAATGTGATTGCCACATTCATAGTATTAGTATCAGTATATGTATAAAATACTGACACTGTATTGCATTGTGTATTAGACATTTATTCAGAGTAATTTTCAATATATTATTTTTCTACACTATGAGCCTTACATAAAATATTTTTAAAGCAATTATATATATAAATGATATATATTTTTAGGAGCCCCAGCAAGTTTTCCAGTACAGGAAGAAAATTTATCACTACACAAGTATTTAACGTGGAGTGTTGATATTCTCACACGGTCAAAAATGTTTATAAAAAAGAATATGAGTGGTGGTGGGTTTCTAGGAATTCATCTTCGAAATGGTCAAGACTGGAATAAAGCTTGCCAGCATGTTCATGATAGTCCTAGACTATTTTCTGCACCACAATGTATTGGATATAAAGGTGAAAGAGGACCATTGATATTACCCATGTGCTATCCAGATAAAACAGTCATAATTAAGTAAGTATCTAGTATATACTTTCTAATAAAGTTTTACATGAAGATAAATTTATATTACCTATCATTATTCATAGTTATTAGCAATAAATAAAAAAAAAATGAACAAAAGACCATTATTTACTAATTATTTATTTTTATCTATTGCAGTGTTTTAATCAAATCTAACGTGTTAAATTAGACCCACTTTCCTGTGACAATCCACGATTATCTGAATGTCGCCTTCTTAAATCTTACAAGTGGGCCATAAAAAGATGGAGATTTATCATTTCTCCAGTAATCGTTGATATCAATCATATATATTAAAAAGTAACAAATAAATTATTTTTATTTTGTAACAATTTTTATTAGTTATTAGTAAAAAAGAAATACAAAAGATCGTAGAGCCGTTAAAATTCGCCCAGGGCGGCGGCACCGCCACCCTCATAACCCGCCGTAAAGCAACATGTTCTTCATGTATTGTGTTTCGGTTG
>DWON01004034.1:0-16926 GCA_018251015.1 Phocides pigmalion okeechobee | reverse complement strand
GAAAAAGAAAAATAATTTTGACATTCTATCTTCCCTCCTTGTCCCTCATTCCGCGAACTTAAAAACGCACCCTCGTACATTCAGCTCCTATTAATTGCAAGTTAATATTCAGGTATCCAAATTGAATTTATCAAAACGATAGGCAAAGGTTATCGCTGTTCAGCTACAAATAAATGCAACAATATACAAGCACCTTTAGCCAAACAATCTGCGGTATGTCGCTTCACGATAGACTACGATGAAAAACAGCGCTGTGGTAATAGACATTGCGGCTTGATAATTGAATAAAGTATGTACAGTGATGTGGCAGAATCAATTATAGTCGTAAATGAGTATAATTGATTCTGCCACATCAATCAATATCATATTGGGTTACCGTTGAAACCGTTAATGCATAAGGCTGTTATAATGCAATGGAGCTAGGTAAAGTAACAAGGGTTTTAATTTTTCGTTTACTAACAAATTTGCCGTGACTAGCGCATTCTTAAATAACAAAACTAACTCTAAAACAAAATTTCAATTGATTAAGCGTTGACTATGTTTTTATGATTGCTTGCGCGCACGTTAGTGTGCGTGTCTAATCAAATTTGGAGCTATGATTTCAGTTTAAGACCTAAATACACATACAATGCATTTCAATATTTATACATTTCGGTCGTGTTAAATATCATAACTTCGACAATTTTTAGTTAAGGTCTTATCAGTTATATGGCTATTGTGGTAACCTTTAGAGGCTTATCAATCACAATGTCAATATTACTTTGCCAGTGCAGGGAAATTTTTTTAGTCGTACATAGGGCTGACTAAAATAGTCGCCGCGATTGGTAGTGTACCTGACAACCGCATCACTCCAACCAAACTTATCGTTCACGGCGGAACACGGAGGGGATGGTGGTACCTCCCCAAGTCGAATACATACCACATGGCAAAAAGAGTCATAACATATAATAAAACTGTAAGTGATCGCTGTCTCTAATGATAATGTCTGATAATGGGGTGCCTTTATCTACGCAAAAGAACCCAAAACAATGTTTTTTTTTTTATTATGAAAGAGTAACAAACGGGCATGCAGGCCACCTGATGTTAAGTGGTCACTGCAGTCCATGGACAACCACGTCCAATCTCAAATAGAACAGAAGTTCTATTTAACTTCGTAAGGAACCTTCCCGTTTCTGATACACGCCTAAAAATCTATATTATTTTACATTTATTCCAGAATATTTTCTAGAATGTTCGTCATAAGCGCACAACTTACGTTATGACCCATTTACCATACTTTTCGCTCAATATACCAAGATATGAGTTTAGAACGTTTAATGTAAACGTCATAATCGTATGCCCGTACGACAGATTTAATGAAGTGCTTGGAAGACCGCCAAACGTTCGTAATACCAAAATCTGGAGCTCCTTACGATTATATTCGTATTTGTATAAATAGAGTTTTAGATACTTAAAAGCAAATGCCTGGAATATAGTTCAATGCTGCCAGTGGCTGTAAGATAAACATACTAAAGATTTATTTTTATAATGTATTGATGGATTAAAAACGCATTTTTTTAAGAATATTAAATGAGACTGTAAGTTTTTTTAATGTAGGAAGAGTAGCAAACGAGAATAGACAATCGCAAACACGACCAAAATCCTGTCTGAACTCGAATATATGCGTTGCTACTCCTAAGGACTAACATGGTCGCCTCGCTTGAAAGTGTAGCCGGGAACCGCACAGGTAATGCTTTACGGCGGATTATGAGGGCGGTGGTGGTACCTCCCTGGTCAAACTATAGCTTTCCCAACTTTCCGACTATACTGTAGTTAATATCAACTTTCAAACAGAACAAAAATGAGTAAGATTGTTTTAAACAGTTAATCCGAAAAACGCCGAAATAGGCGTGGCTCTTTTACATCATATTTTCTATTTCGAACCTACTATGGTTGTAATCCTATTGTGGTAGAAGTTGGTAATTGAAGATAGGTATAAGTCTCTAGTGGCAAATTGAAGAGACCTAAAGCTAAGTTTCAGTCAACGGTTTTAAAAATTCTCATAAGAATTTCCGACAAATTATAAAGACTGCAATGTATCGATAACAATACAGACTAATTAATAGTGTGCCTATTTCGACTGAAAACACTACCTCGAAATTTGCCACTAGCGGTCACCCATCCAATTCCCGACTACGCTTAACGTTGCTTATCATTGGTAATCGTTCTCGATTTATACAAGCGAGGCTATGCACACTACACTACATCTAATTAACATAAATTGCTAAAAAAAGGTATTACGTATGTGTGTCAAACATCCTGAGTAAACAAACGAGATGAAATTGGTAAAAGCGCGAATATCTAAGGTAACCGGATTGGAGCTTTTCTCCTCAGAGAAAGCGAGGATTTAATTAGAAGCATACACAGCGAGGGTCCGATGGTAATCGGCTCACGGGGAAACTGAGAGCTTTATCAAGATTTACCATGACTATACTGTACTACTATGTATACTATAAACATTATTATTATTATATTGTAAACACCGTTAGGCATGGAAGCATTACGTTGCAAAGTTGTTTTTAACACTTTCCCTGCTGCTACACCACTGTTCTGTAATTCTGAGCGCGACACTCTTGCGGCTCCTACACAGTCGGTTGTGCATGTATACATACATACACATACATATATACATATAATTTTAAACTCATCACGTTTATATAGATACTAGTCACAGTAGTTGAGCCGTGACCACCTGACCACAAGCCATTTAACTGGTTTGAAGTATAGGCAATTAAAAATCGTTAATCGTGAGTACCCGGTACATAGTCATGTATACGTACTCGTATATAATATCCAATTCAAATTCAAACTCAAATATTTTTTTCGTTTTAAGGTATTTATGTACACTTAATGAATGTCAAGGATACAATGTAAAATCTCTAACATACAAATATATGTATAAATACAGATCAAATACATAACCTTTCTATTGAGATTCAGCTAGTCGGTTATAGAGGAAAATATATTACAGAAAACAAGGTAAACTACAATGCAAGGTCATAAGCAAATTACTAAATGAAATCTATTAATATCTACGAACGGTTTACAATGTAACAAAGTTCAATGTCCGATGTCAATGCGTCAAGAAAATAAAGCGAGACAGATACAAAGGCTGGACGGTTGATCTAGTTCTAAATACTGTCGAAAGTTCAGTCGATCGTATCCCGCCTACCGGCATTCCGTGTTCGTAACGTTCCGAGTTCACAAATCGACTGTTAAGTAGGTAATCGGATCTCGGTGCAACCCAGTTTGGGTCAGATTCTATTTACCCAGTGGCCCGCTTCGCTAAAACGACCAACTTTCGCGCTTACTTAGGGCTGTCATCAGTATTGTTTATTATGTTAATCTTATCACAAAATTTATAAGTTGTTGTTAAAAACTACTTTACAACAATCCGCCACCACAATGTATATTGGTATATATTTCAAAACATGCACTATGAGGATAGGAAAACGTGAAGAGATTAAATAATAGTATATATTTTTAATCTCTTCACTTTTTCCTATCCAGGAGGGAGGGTGGCCATAGTGCTTGCTTTGAAATATATACCATTATACAATGTGGTGGTGGATTGTTGCAAAGTAGTTTTCAACAACAACATAATAGCATGGGTTTCCGAGAAAGCAACGCCTGATACTATTAACTGTCTTAAGTTTTATTATGAATATATTTACAACGATGAAAACCTTAAAACTATTTATAATAAAAACCTAACCTAAACAATCTAAAAGGAGTCCGTGCTCTGCGGCACGGTTACAAGAACACTAGTTGCATTCCCGCGATGAATAGCAATCGCAATTCTATATCACTAACTATTATAATACAACGTCCCCTGTCCCGTCTGTCTGTATGTCTGTTCAAAATAAACGCAAAAAATTTTTTTTCTGTAAATTGGGCGAGAAACTAAATAGTTAAATTCAATATAGTAATTCAGTCCTCGTTCCAAATAGATGTTTGTAATTGTTCGTTTTTGCAACTATGTAATGACTGGATGCGTGTATGAAATGAAAATGAAATGACAAAAATCTTAATCTATACGTATATCCAAAGATCTAGTAAATGATTCATCACTAGTTTTGATCGCAAACAAATGACATTGTAAATCAACTTGGGGCATGGTCGAGATTTAGATGGGTTTCCGTTAGTGGCAAAAAAAGTTATAGTACAAAATGGACATGGTAAGAACTTGTTAAGAAATTGACCCTACTTTTGATATTCATATTTGTAAGAGATCCTTTTCGAAAATTTGAAACGTCATAGAATTCGTCGTTTCTAATATAATTACGTAATTTTCTTAAAATCGTGCACGCTAAGGATTCGAACCTTGTCCCACTGTGTAAGCGGCCAAAATCTTACCAAGAGGCATCACTGCAATATTATCACGCCCGTCACGGCAATATTATATAGTATTTTGTAGAAGTAAATAATATAATAACATAACAGGCTATTTATTAATTGTTTACAAATATGTACCCAGTAATGTGTACCTATTAAGCGAGATTAGTCATTGAAATGTCTTTTCTGCGCATTTAGCCATATAAAGGAAAACGGAAAAACATAGTGCAATCGTATATAAATCACCGTGTTTCACTTCCATATGACCATAATTTAATGCTCCTGGCAGCCATTATAAATAATGGAACGAACTTACCACTAATGCGATTGTACTGTTTTACGTTAAATATATTTTCCTCATACGACTATGTTGCCATAACTAATAAATTAAAAGGAACTATAGTTCGACCGGGAAGGTACAACCGCCGCCCTCATAATCCACCATAAGTCATTACTTGTATTTCGGTAGGAGAGGGGCTACACTTTGAAGCGAGGCGACCATGTTAGTCCTCAGGAGTAGCAAAATATCTATGTTCGACCATAGATAGGATTTCGGTCGTACGTGGATGTCTGTGGGGTGCGACTAATTAACATCAGGTGGTTTGCATGCTCATTGCTTTTTTATACCTAACGTCTTTGTCTACTGAAAAAAAGGTTCCTCCTAAGTTTTCTGAACTTTTCTTTGAAGGTCCCGACAAAATCGTTTTAGTAAGTTCTAATAAACTTTTGCCATTAGTGGACCCATCCAACTTTGGATCACGTCCGGTGTTGCTTAACTTTATCGATCGCTTACGACGAACAAAAGCTGCGGCGATACGCTCTTCATAATTGATGGTTAAGTCTAGTTACATGTTCAATATTATAGGTGGTAGAGCCGTTAGAGCTCGCTAGGGGCGGCACCACCGCCACACTCATAACCCGCTGTAAAGCAACATGTTCTTCATGTGATGTGTTTCGGTTGGGGAGGTGTGGTTGTCGGATACACATTATTGGAGGCGACCATCTTATTCCTCAAGAGTAGGAACGCATCCGTGTCCATCCTTAAATAGAACTTCTATTTGAGATTGGACGTGTTCATGGGCTGCAGTGATCACTTAACATCAAGTGGTCTGCATGCCCGTTTCTTACACTTCCACAATAAAAAAAATATATATAACAGTGCTACTTTAACACTTTCCCTGCGCTATACAACATTGATGTGTATTACTTGCAGCAACCCGCAAGCGGCTTGTACACACCTGTGTTGTACATACAAATCTGTATGGTTTACTGGCGAACACAAATGCCGTGTTTAAGTTGTTGCTACAAGTTTGCGGGCGGACATAACGACTATGACTTCGTAGATGCTACACAGACGCTAAAAATATTTCAATGAATCAGGCGCATCTTCAGTCTAAAGAATACAATTCCGGTTTAGTGTGTAATTAATTAAGTGTATGTAAATCTTTTAATAAAATATAGTAGATGATTTTTGAAAACCTTTCTTATCGTAACATTTCGAATATATCCCAATGATGCCTGTAAATTTCACGCATCGACTTATCGACAAACTATACTATACTCGTATAATCGGACAAATTGCATAACGAGCAGCTATTGTGGAACTGTTTCTAAGTGATTCATATGTGAAAGTGATTGTTGTTCTACTGTTGAAACAATGGATTCAAACATGCCCTTTTTATTGATCGTAAATTGTTTAAAAATTTGCATAGTACATAGAGTTTTACCATTCAAGTGGTACTATAAATGTAAAAGCACGTAATCTTTTCTTTTTTTCCCATTGTTTTTCTTTTTTTATCATTTATTTATGCCTTGTAGTTTTAACGATTTCTTTTTTAATTTATACTTTGTTATTTATACATGCCGTATGTGCTGGTAAACATGTATATGATAATAAATAGTTCTTAATTTCTTTTTAAAATGTCATATAATATACTTAAACTGTACTTCAGTTACAGTTAAAAGTAAGAGAAATATAGTTCGACCGGTATCACAGCCGCCCTCATAATCCGCCGTAAAGCATTACTTGTGTTTCGGTTGGAGAGGTGCAGTTGCCGGCTACTCTGTAAAGTGAGGCGATCATGTTAGTCCCCAGGAGTAGCAACGTATCCACGTTCGAGCTCAGTTAGGATTTCGGACGTGTTTGTGGTTGTACGTGGATGTCTATGGGCTGCGACTATTGAACATCAGGTAATTTGTATGCTCGTTTGCTACTCTTCTCACATAAAAAGGACGTTAAAACCGTAGTACAAATATTAGCGACATTTATATCGTAGCTAGCTGACACATAGTGAACAAAAACCTTATTGCAAAACGATTTCTATTGGAGTGATTCATACGTGAAAGTTATGTCGTGTGATCTAAACAATACTTAAATTCATAATGTATGCAAGATGATTATAGGTTGTCATGTCAATTTTACGTTATTATGATCAAAATAATAATAGACGCACACAATAACTGCGCGAAACGATGATGTGCAACTTTGATGACGAGTTATTAAATTACTAGGAAGCCAAAAATTGGGAAATGTAGATCAGTTCGAGCAGGGAGATAACATCCTCATAACCCGCAGTTATAGCTGTTCTTGTGTTTCTATTGGAGAAGAACGGCAGCCGGCTACACTTACAAGCAAGGCGAACATCTCAGTCCTTAGAAGTAGTTGCACATCTATGTACGACGTCAGACAGGACTTTATTCTTGTTTTAAGTCGGACGTACTTGTCTATTCGCTACAGAGACTATTTAATATCAGTTGGCCTGCACACTCTTTTGATACTTCTTTTAACATGAAACATATACATAAAATGCTAGTCAGGTTTGCTCGCGAAATATTACATTAAATGTAGTCAGGCAGTCCTCGACTTACGTCGTTTCGATTTACATCGTTTCGAGTTACGTCGAACATTGTTTTACACTATTCGTCAAACATACGTCAATTGTTTCGATTTCCGGCATAGGAGAATTCACTTGTCGCGAGTAGAATTGATATAGAGGATAGAGGTAGAAAAATATGTCTCAACATACGTCGTTTTGATTTACGTCGCGTATTTCGAGAACCTAACATGCCGTAAGTACGAAGACCGCCTGTACTTTACACTGTCTAGGAATCAGTGAATTGAGAAATATTGCTAAGAGGCAGATAAACTTACTATAATTATAATTGTTCAGTGCTCAGTTCCAACATATACAGCGTGATAGCCTACAATGATACCAGTGGTTCGACACTCTGTTTACAAACAGACACCGTTTTAGTTTTATATAACAATTGGGATTGAGAGGTGTTGGAAGGATAATAATTTGAAATTATTTGTATTTTTTATATAAACATTTCAAAACTGCAATATTTTGTCTTTTTCGATTTTGGTCTAATTAAAAAAAAAACAACAAACAAAAATAAAATAAGATTTAACCTTCAGGGTAAGAATTATGTATGCTCACAGGTATACCATACATACATTACGATGGTGTAGTTTCATGACTGGTGCCGAAACTATTGACTGGTACCATTGCATGGCTGTACAAGTTTACTACTAAGCCAACGTAAACAGACGTAAAACAATCTAATCTAATCTTTACGCAAATAAATAACAATTTTAACTTTAACTGCGGGCTCCACGACTGTTGTGTTCTATTTTGGGTAACGTGCATGCGGCTCGCAAGCAACTGTTGTGGGAATCTGTATAATCTCACGGGCGAACCCAAATGTTGTTTTTACACAGGCGCTACAACACTGCGGGTGAACACAACACCTGTGTATTCGTTGACGCTACACGGATGCGGCTAAACACAAAAGGTGTGTAAAACTTCGGCGTATCTCTAGTCTAAAGAAAACATCTCCAGTCTAGTGCCGCCGCTCAAAAATCTAATATAATCGCGACCGCCGCAGTCAAAGTGTGAACAGAACATAATTATTAAGCTTACCAGTCTTAGAAGAAATTTGACATACGCTTACCTGAAACGAGAAAAAAGTATTATTATACAATAATATGAAAAATAATATCAATTACATTTAAATTAATTGTGGAAAGTGGTTCAACTATTTAACCGGGGAGGTACCACTCACCCTCATAACCCCCGTAGAGTTATTTTGTGTTACGGTTGGAGAGGTACGGTCGCCGGCTACACTCACAAGCGAAACGACCGTCTTAGTCCGCAACAGTAGCAACGCATGCATGCATGACGTCAGACAGGACTTTAGTCTTGTTTGAGGTGGGGCGTGGATGTCCATGAGCTGTAGAAACCATTTAACATCAGATAGCGAGTATTTTCATTTTCTTTTCGATCAAGATCGATTTACGATCTCGAATGCGGAAACCGTGATGAGATGGCAAATTCGTGATTACTATAACAGTCGACAGTGCCAGTGGCGTGGTGCTTTATGTATGAACGTTAAATGACCTGTAGTATTTAACTGATTTTAATATTAACAGTTTTTTTTAAGAGGATACAGCGAACGTAGGTTGAAACTTTAAATAAAACTTTCGATTTTAAATGACTTTTATTACCAGACTTTTATTCTAAAGATGGTAGAGCCGTTGAGCTCGCCCTGGGCGGCACCACCGCCACCCTCATAACCCTCCGTAAAGCAACATGTTCTTCATGTGTTGTGTTTCGGTTGGGGTGTGGTTGCCGGATACACATTATTGGAGGCGACCATCATAGTCCTCAAGAGTAGGAACGCATCCGCGTCTATCCTTAAATAGAACTTCTCAATTTCTCAATAATCAAATTTAAGTGAGATTTTCTCATAACAAACATTGTATTTTTCTATAACATAAAATTACATTGCGAAACAATTACAAACAATAATACAAGTCACATAATTAGGTCAAACGAAAAAGTAGTTGCTATCAAAACTTTTTATGCCACTAACTTATAAGATATCTTAAGATTTTAATGTCATCGAGGAATTTCTACATTTTACTATATAACGAGTACTTATGATTCACGTGAGTATCCGTTATATAGTAATATGTATGAAATATTCCTTACGTAATTCTATGGTTACTTTAAATCGATACGTACTAGGCATCAATAATATACTTAGATTGAGCACGATGGACGTGAGCACCTGTTATACGATGTTTTGTAGAGGGTCCGACAACAAAAGTGGGCGTGTTCGGGGCACTCATTTCGACAATAAAAGTTGGCCAAAAAAAGCCCTGACCTTCCATGTTTTTGTAAAAATTTTTTGTTAATTTTTCGGTTTTCAGCGAAATTGTACCTATTTACCTACATAAGATTTTTAAAATCTGTTTTGAGACTGGATGTTTTACTTTAGTTCGGTGTCTGATACATCTTTAGGCCACGCAAAGCAAAATTAGGTACAATCAGAGCTAACTAATTGAGCTTATAAAAATAAATGAAGTCTCACCTCGTGTCTAAATCCCATTCAAAACTAAAACAAATGCTACAATATCGCTACCAAAGTATAATTCAGTTGTAAAAAGTTGTTTGATGGCGTAACTTTTCGTGGGAAATGACTTTGACCCTCGTAATTGCCTTTTGTGTCCCAACCGCTCAATGTTTAATTTACACATCCGTTACTACATATGTCGCAAGGGGCACCATTTGTTTAAATTTCTGCGGACTTTTTGCGGAATAGCTGGCGCAGCTGACTTTTTCTGTACAGCATAAAATTAAGAGGACTATAACAAGCTAATAGCCAACCTTCAATAGTTTGGGGGGTTCTTACAAAATACTTATTTATAAAATTGAGGAAGAAAACCATCATCGCCGTCTGACGCTGTCCACCTGACGTTGAGTAGTTTCTGCCGCCTATGAACATTTATTTTATTGCAAAAATGTAACGTTGTAGGTAGGCTGCAGTGACTATTTGAGATCGGGTATCTCATGAACATTTCCCCCTCGAGAACAAAAAAAAGATAGCACGCATGTTCAGTACATTACTATCTTTCTAATTACTCTTCTTCACATAAAAATATTCCTACCATGGTTACCCTATTGTTAGTTGAGATTTAACGTCATGTTTATTTTTTTTGTACCGAGCTCCTGGGTATATTTGTAACTGTTTCACATGCCTACTTTATATTAAGATTATTTATTACAACATTTTTTAGATAATGATCATGTGGGCAGATTATGGAAATAAGAATACTTTTTTATTTATTCATTAATAATTATGTACTGTAAGGAGTAGGTATGGCGCAGACGCCAGGTACCGCCGCGCACGCGTGGTACGTCGCGGTAAGTGAGACGGCTGCGCGAGCGATGCGCACACGTGGCAGTAGAAAATTGTCTTTGAGTGCATACGCGCGCGATTCGAGCTCTAACAGTACATAAAAAATTACAAAATGAATGCGATTTTAAAACTAATATTACTGCGGAATTTATACATTTTACCATGTAACGGGTATACACGATTATTGATTTTTAATTACAAAGAAAAACGCACTAGAAGTCGGGTAGATTAATAAATCTATTACTAGCACCTGTCGAGTTGTCTCTCGCCACTGCAGTTTAGCCGTGATCACAAGCCATGCGAACAGTTCAAAATATCGGCAATGAAAATGGTTAATCTTGAGTATCTGTTACATAGCAAAAAAAGTATTCAAATAAACTGTTGTGTCGGTTTGTGTAGGATACAAATTAATTAACTATATTTTTCTTCGCCATTAAAATACGCACGAATCTTTGAAAAAAAATAGTGTGTATCAGGTAGAAAGGGGCCAAAACATTATTTTTATCACTAGGCTATATATATAGCATAAAATTTCCCATTTGAAATATTGTGTAATCAAATTAAACGAGGAAATCTTGTTCATAAACATAAAATATTTCATTACTTGCTCAACTGGTTATCAAAACGTCATTATAACAAGACAATAAGACACACGGAACTTTAAAATAAAACTAAATAATAACTGTTTTCCTCGTGCGCCTTCCTTTTGTGTTATGCTTGATTTGTTTAGTAACAGTAGCCTTACCATCAAAGTTGTAAACAATATTGTATCGGAACAGAAAAATCATACATCATTTTTATTTTTCGAATTAAATCTTTTACTTCATTGTAATGTACTTACATCTACTGAATAAATGTCAAGGATACCATATAAAATCAGTACGGCTTTGAGTGTCTTGTTGGCCAACGTTGACCGAGCGACTAAAGATTTTTAGAAATAGTTTTCAAATTACTATTACGAGTTAAAGTATCTTGCCAATTTATGGTACCTCTAGAATGAATAAGACGTATGATATTAAAGTTATTAAACTAAACGCATAGCGAAATGTATTCATTCTATAATGTCGATATGTCAAACCAGTTGCGTGGCTCGTGGTGGTTTAGCCCTAACCACGCGCCATGCAACTTGTTCAAAATAACGGCAATAAAAAAGTAAGTAAAATGGACAAAGACCTTGCAAGAATGTTTTGGGGAAAATGAGAAATGAAAATAGACAAATTTCCAGTTAAATCTTGCAAATTTATACGATTAAAATTGTATATAATGTTTTATATATAGTTTTCTTCTTCCATTAGACAAATAAATCTTAGTCAAACCCGACATACAAGATGGCTTTGATTAAGATTTATTTTTAAATAAGTCTCTATTATTTTGAAAGTCATCGGCTTTTAGAATATTAGAGACCTATTACAAAATTGTATATTTGTACATATCGATGTACAAATAGGCTTTATTTAGTGTATAAAACCCTCACAGCACGCCGAATACAACACGGCCTTGCTCACACGTGCGGACATAATCGTTTCCATGATCGGTCAAAGCACTGTACATTGATACTCGATCAGAATTGCCTCTATAAATTATTTGACCTCGTAAATAAATATTTTATTTACTAAAGATCTTCTTAATACTTTTTATTGGATCACAAATATACTTTGAATGTAAAGTATTTTATTTACTGAAGATCTTTAAATTTTCGTGAAATACTTTATAATTACACGATGACAATCATTTGTGAAACAAGCTCTGTTCCATATGCTTTAAATATACAACCGAGGCGACCATCTTAGTTCACATAGCAACGCATTTACGTACGATCTCATATAAAACCTGAATACTGTTTGACGTTGGATGTGGATGGATGTTATTCGTCGATGAAGGTCCATTTAACAAATCAAATCGAATATATTTTATTGCACCCCACAAAGAAATACAACAGTAGAAAAAACGCCAAAACAAGTATAAATATAACAAATGAACTTAACAATCCTTTGCGAATCTTGTAATATATATAACAATAATATTTGATTTAACATTAATTAATATAGAAAATAAGCAGAACCTGTACCGTAGTAATAAACTCGCTCATTATTTGACAAATTGTAATTTATAAACAGCTCTAGGCACTATAAACACGTTTAATAATTAATAATATTTAAACAAAAAAAGCAAACAAATAACACATTTACATTTGTATATAAATTGAATTTGTATTTATTTAATTATAAATTATATTTTTTTACATGATATAGCACGAAATAGAAACGTAGTACAAATGACTACTTATTGCGCAATTAAATTTCTTCTGGTAGCATTTGTATCTTTTATAGAAAAAGGATATAGACCTACTTTTCGTGTTGATATAAGACATTCAATAGTATTATTAAAATAAAGTCATAATTTTACTTTATAAACATTACATATTATATGACTCATTTTATATTTTAAAATGTATCAAACATATTGCCAAATAAAATTTAAAAACTAATTACAATAAAAACCTAAACTAAACAATCTAAAGGGAGTCCGTACACAATTATACTTCCTATAATCTTATTTTATATTTTGTATATTGTAAAATTTATTAAATTTAAATGTACCAAGATACACGATGGAATCTTGTACTGGGTGGAAATCGATAACTCAACCACGAGATTAGCAGTCAGGGTCATTAACGACGAGACCATGTGACTAGTCAAAATAATTTCAATATCATACGAAGTATGTATTAATTGACAAAAAAACAGTTCAACTTAAAGTATTATTTTCGCAACGAAATATACCCTACATCCATCTGCAAAGTTTAATCTATTTCTATGTCAAAATTAATTAAAATCTGTTCAACAGTCTTGACGTGACAAGGGAACATACAAAATCTTTCACATTTATATACTAGTAGGATGAAATCGTGAGCGTGACTGCCTATTATAGTGAGCCCACGTCTCGGATCTCAAACACGCGACGAGGTGAACACGTGCGTAGTGTTGCTTAGAGGTTACACACATACGTCATGTGTAGTAGGATGCCGTACAATTCCCTTTGTGTAATACAAGCCACAATATAAACACGTGTAGCGTATCGCACTTTCAGAATCATAACGACCTATCTAAGAAAACAACTTTTCAAGCATACTTTTGGCATATTTATAATATATATATATATCAATTATTGCACAATGATTGCACTATATGCATGTTCGGATTTCCGCAAAGTAACGCCTGATACTATATTCTATATTAAACTTTATACTTTATTTAATTTATTTTTATATCCTGTGAATAACACAAAAATAAATAATTCCAATACAAACATTGAACCTTCAACTTTGACAATTTTTGACATTCTTCCATCGGCTATTACGTGTCCACAGTTGGACATAGGCCTCCCCCAGGTGTTGCCACTTTGACCGGTTCTGTGCCCTCTACATCCAGCGGTTATCCGCTATCCTTATCAGGTCGTTGGCCCACCTGGTAGGGGGACGCCCTGTGCTTCTTTGGTTTAGACGTAGCCGCCACTAGAGGATCTTTCTGCCCATAGGTCTTTATTATTCTAAATTGTCTTAATAATGAAAATGAGTACAGAAATCCAAAAAGTGACATTACAGCAAGATTTACCAACACCAAAATGTATCCTATATACACTTCTTAGTATAAGTATAGTAAAGTATAGAAAAAATCTTAAAAAACATAAATTTCAAGTTTTAAATGTACTTAAAATCTTCATCAACAAATGTACTCATAAATCATAAGGCTTCATATCAGAGATTTGATTTGTAAATATATTTTTTGTATAAGCGGAAAATTCAACGAATCAAAATCCTATGCATTTTTTAATGTACTGGGTACTCACGATTCACGGTTTTTTATTTCTGATATAATGAACCAGTAGCATGGCTCGTGATCACGGCGAAACTGCGTTAAAAAATCCTTAATCGTGAGTACTCGGTAGGTACATAATTAAATATATATGTCGGATTCAGGTGGTCGATAAGAAATGGGTATCTTCATCTTCAGACATTATTTGTAGGCAAAATGTGTGTATACGGGTAATTAACAAAGAAATGAAAATCACTCAACCGATTTATTATTCTCAAATCACTATTTTAAAGAACTATTGTAACAACGAGACGTAAGACAATGCTTAGACGTGTTGTTCGCACTGCGGTTCGCCGTTCAGTAAGCGACTCCGCCGCGCACAGCACCACCTAGACTGTCGTAGCGCCATCTTGTCCCGATAACGCTTGCGGCTCGTTTATCAATGCAACTCCCGTAATATTGACCTCTCCGACATATACATTCTGCGATAATATTAGTTTAACATCATAAAAAAACGATTCTTGTCAGTATTTACTTGTTATACTTCATTTTAACTATAACATTATAAATAAAATACTAAAAGTGTTTTCTGTTACGAAACCTAAAAATTTGAAAACAGGGAATTAGACAAGTCATATTTTAACAACTTACAACTTTAATATAATTACTTAATTATTTCTCTATTATGTACATATGCGCATGTAATTAAAGTGTGCAACTATGCTCTCGGCAACAATTACATTGTTCTAAGCAAACTTTCATTTATTATGTATTATTAGTACTACTATATTGTAAATTATGTAGTTATTTACTACACATAAACACTAAAACATTACGGAATACTTTCAATTAGTTTCAGGACACCGCGACATACTCTCCTGCAGTCCTGTACATTCCCATAGTTACCATACGCTGTACCGCGAAGTTACGTCGTGTCGTATGCCGTTTTGCAAAGCAAATTCCGCGTTGACATTTTTGATTTTGCAATTATTAATATGCTATATCTAATTTTTTACGAGTATTGTTTTGTATTTGTTTCTTTATTCTAAATCAAATAAATGAAACAAATGACAACCCTAGGTAAACAATAAATTGATATGTAATAAACAGGCGACACACGACGTGTGAAATTTTTGCGGTTTGGAGCCTCGCGACTTGCTGAAACAAGTGTCATTGCATAAACTGCAGTAACGGGAACTGCATAATAATACTCGTAAAGCGCCGTAAACACAGTCTCTATGACATAATTGTTTTAACGTAGGTGCGTGTCAAGTGGACGGCATTTGTCGCAAACATACTGAATATTTAACGACTAATTATAGGTAAGTTGGTAATCGGCTTCACGCAAAGGATCATTAGATAATTGTAAATTAATATAATGAAAACAATGGAACAACTTTTATTTTCATTATTAAGTGTACTCGCAAGGAAGATATTTCACCACAGCTAAATTAATTTCAAAGGTGAAGCAAGTGTTAGTTGCCTGCTCAATAATAGTTGCAGATCGTGATCACGGCTAACTTGCGGTAGTTTCCTCTCCACCACAGCAGCTTAGACCACGATCCACGATGGCAGTACATGTGTTGCTACTCCTGAAGACTAAGGTGGTCGTGTCGCTTCTAACCAGAACACAAAAGTAGCGTCACGACGGATTACGAGAATGGCGGTGGTACCTGCCCGGACCAACCATTGTTTAACCAACAGTCACTTGTTCATGTTTATGCCACACATGAAAATAATACACTCGGGATGTATGTAGAAAGAATTATTATTTATCCAGCAGTGACGTCACTCACCACCTGTTATTTAAGTCAATGTCACACATGAATAGATTGCACTCTTGTTTAGAAATATTTATTTATCCAGCAGTGACGTCACTCACCATAATCGCCGTAGGCATACGTCATTAATCACGTTTCCTACAAACTTCTGGTTACGCGTGCATAAACATGTATGCCATAACATACTTCATACAGAAGATAAATAATCACACTAATGCGTGTGCAGAAAACTTTGCAATGATTAGGCTACGTTCACAAGTTACGTAAACAATCATTGTAAGATTGTGGATTTTAGATACTAGATACATATAATAAAGGTATACCTTTACCGCTGTCTGTACATGGAAGATCTATGAGAAAAAGTATGATTACTATATAATACTTTATCAACGCAATAGAACCCGAAATAATAGTTGTTACAAGTTTTCTGTTTGTCTATGTGAAGCTATCTCAAAAACAGTTTAGTCGATTTCGCTGCGGTTCTTATTAGCCTACATTAACACAAAAATGGAACTCAAAACTGCTGGAAGCTGTTTTCTCTACGTTAAAGATGTGGCGACAATTCACGGAAAACTTGTATTTTTTAGCATCCGTGCGATACGAATACGCAAACGTTATTTCCGCCTGCAGTCTTATAGGGCCAACGTGAACATGTGTACGTACTTTGTATGTGATGTAGAGCCGTCAGAGCTCGCCCGGAGCGGCACCACCGCCACCCTCATAGCCCGCCGTAAAGCAACATGTTCTTCATG
>DWON01004033.1:0-16929 GCA_018251015.1 Phocides pigmalion okeechobee | reverse complement strand
GCAGTGACAAATTAGAAGAAAAATCTCTTACTGGAGGATGCCAGTCACCCGATCGGAAAAGTGGACAGAGAATAGGTATGAGGCTAAGGAACTTACTAAAACTTCCTAAAGCACATAAATGGGTATGCTTTGAATATTTTTATAGCAATATTGACAAAGCTCTCTTTGATGGCGAAAATGATTTTATGATCTGTTTGAAGGAATCATTTCCACAATTAACTAATCACAAGTTAACACAAGTACAGTGGACTAAAATAAGAAGAATGATGGGCAAACCCCGTCGGTGTTCACAGGCATTCTTTGCTGAGGAACGGAAAGAGCTGGAAAGAAAACGTAAACTTATCAGATATATTCAGCAACGCAAAACTGCTGATATATGTATAAAAGATTTACCAAATGAAATACCAATGCAGTTGGTAGTTGGAACTAAGGTAACTGCGAGATTACGGAAGCCGCAAGATGGTCTATTCACTGGTGTTATTGATGCCGTAGATACATCTAACAATACATATAGAATAACATTTGAAAGACCAAAATTGGGTACACATTCTGTACCAGATTATGAAGTATTGTCTAATGATCCACCTGATACTATATGCCTGTCTAGTATATCACAAAAATTTAGGCCTAGGTATGTCATGCATGATATGTTTGATTTATATCAACCATTATTACCCAACAGCAGCAAAAGTCAGGGGGACCCTATGATAGGATGTAATGATATATCAAAGCATATGGACACAAATGTAGGTAGTTTTCCTTTTCCACTCCTGGAACTTATTGTTAAGTTTACAAAGATATTGCATGTGAAAAGAAACAAAATTAATAGGTTGAAGGAATTTAATTGTGAAGCTGTTAAGAGGAAATCATCTGGACAGAAGCCACCCGAAGACTTTGAGCGAAAATATGCCGCAGTTGTTGTTGATCTTGAGAGAATGAACATGGATCTTCAAGAATATATAAATGAAATTCAAATGTACTGCCAACAAATTGCACCAGGCCCTAGCTTAGCTGCTATGCTTGCTCCCTCACACTTAAGGGAAAAATGTCATGAAGAAGCAGCTTTATTGGTTGAGAGAAATAACAATGGTTTGGTAAGGGATACTAATGTAATTGATCTAATAACAGATTTAACAGCCTTAATGTTGCAAGTCAAAAGTTTGTCAGACTCTGATCAAAATGCATATGAGCTTAGTGTTTTGCAAGGTACAATGGACCAGATAAAAATGAAACTAGATCCACCATACCAGCGGTTGTTCCAAAATAATGTTGAACTACATATGAGGAGGATACAGATGGGATTAGGCCAGATGACATCAAACACTTACCTTGCTGGCACATAGAAGATTAACTTGAAACATACATAAATATGTTTTATAATTATCAAATTATTTGTTGTTATTGCTTGATGAATAAATAAATAAGCAAATTTATAATATGTTCTAATAAAATTATTGTACATTTTACAAAATGCTTTGTAAAAAATATATTTGATTTAGTTAATATTACATGATGTATTATATTTCAGACACTAATATAAGAAAAACCTATAGAAAGAAATAGATTAATGGTTTTAAAATAATTATAGGATTCGACTGGCAATAAATTTTTTAATAGAGCTAATTTAGTGCCATCATTGTAACATTTATATCACATTGGTGAAATGAAAAATATACATATTCCTTGTAATAAATAAATGATAATCAAAAACTTGGTATTATTGTACTAATAAAGTTAAATTACCTCCAATTTTTTATTGTGGGATTTTTCTTTGTTGATAAAAAAGAAGGCAAGAAATTTTAGGAATATAAAGCTACATTTACAAAGAATATTAAATTGACTATGAAGCCTCAAAATTAAATGTTATTTTATGAACCCTTCCATTCCTTACTGAAAGGAACATTTTACATAAGCTTAGTATTCTTAGTATTCAAAACTGCGGTGGTGTAACGTACAAGTGTCGCTTAATGTACTGATTTCAACGAGGTCCATTATCTATAACCGTTTCTATCTGTTCCGTCATACTCTTTAGGAGTAGCAACCCATCGTGATCGCGACTTAATGTCGTATTGCATGCTAGTTTGTTATTTGTATAACATAAAAGAGTATAAAAGTAAGTTACAGTATTTAAACTCCTTTTTCTGAAACATGTTTCCTGATAAAATTTACAAATGGATAGGTATGCTAATATTTTAGCACATAATCAATCAAGCAAACTTTATACGAAAAATTAAAAAGAACATGAAATGTAGTTTTTTGGAGAGGCAACTCTATACCGTCATTCAGGCCTTAATAAAGAAAAGCAAAGAACATTCATACTATACACAATACTACATTATAATTTTGTATTATGTTATAGACTATAAGAGATTTAATTTTTTATGATAAAAATGATATATATATATATAAACAAAAATGGCAGATTATACAACTAGAGCCTAATCGGGTAAAAACAGTAACATTGGATTGCACTTGCAATATTTTTAGTCTTATTTGATGTTGGGTGGATTTTCATAAACTATTGCGACTATGTATCGTTAGGTGACCGGCTATATAGGTTTATTTCGTATTTACTTCATTTTTAGCATAAAAAAGAATATCGTTAAAATTAGAACCAACGTAACAAAAGCCTCTATTTTCCGCAATATCAAGTTTTGAGAGAAATAGGCTGTTATCATTGTAACTGACACTAGTATGCAATTGATGACAAGAAGTTATTGCACCTCTGGGCCGTCTATAACCAGCTCTGCGTAGAACAAGCAGGACTACTTCACGTAGATCATACAAGCATTGCTACCTCTGGGATAAAAAATACAACGCCTAATTTAAATGAATTTGCCTTACTTTCTTTCCATGATGGTACCATCACAATGTAAGCAGTGAGTGAACTCACATCAATCAGATTAACAGTTTCCCTGCGACGCGGATATATGTGATCGGGTCAGTATTGCGGGAGGCGGCCCTAACCTGGAGCTTATTTGATTGGATTGAAGATACGCCGACAATTACTAAAATATTGTATTTTCTAGCATCTGTGTATGATCTACGAATACACAGACATCCGCTCCAGTCTTGTACCACGATGTAAGAACAACACTTTTGTTCACCCGTAATCCAAACAAATTTGTCGCTATAACACAGTTGTGTAGGAGCCGCAAGCTCGTCGCGCACAGAATTACAGAGCAGTATTGTAGCCGCAGGGAAAGTGTCAATATAGTGGCCAACACGCGGTATGTGAACCATTTAAGTTTCAAGGTTTCAGTTTCATCAAGTTTCAAAATTTTATCTAGTTTCAATGTTACCTTGTAGTATGTGTCTACTCATATGTGTAATCGCGTATAAAAGAAATGTTATTCAATTTTGTTGAGAGAATATATTCGGCAGTGTAACGAGAAACATCTTTTATTTTGCCCTTTGAACTCGCCGCGCTTAAACGAATGGTTGAGAATACATCTTTTTATACTTTACATATACTATACTTTTCATAGTCACTTTTTTGCAAAATCTTATCTGAAAGGGGTACCAAAATAAGAGTTTTAGAAATACTTAACTAATTTTTAAAATAAAAAAACCTGTTCAAATGGAATATTTAAATAATATTCTTATATAGACAACACTTTACTTTGTAAACAAATTATTTGAAATGTTTCTTATACGCAAAAACAGTACACTTACAAAACCAGACCAACAATAATTTTATTTGGCTAGTTGTATAGCATCAAACTCGAAACAATGTGGGTATCATATTGCTTGGGTAAAGCGCATGGCAGATTCAAATTATTTTTAGACTGATCTCCATCAGAAACACTTATATTACATACTGTTTAAGATTTAGTACCTCATAAACGATAACATTATATAGGTCACTCTAAACGCATTATTACAGTTTAAGATTTGGAAATTATGGGTTAATAATGAGAATAATAGTGTCATTATATAATCTTGACTAATCGAATAAATTGACTATATATAATGTTAATAAATATTTATTTCTCCTCAGCAAAGAGCCCGCGTCAATGCATAGTGAATTATACGCGTCATTTATTAGTTTGCCTGGGAAACGAGATGTAACTATAACAAGGGTTGATTACAATTAATCAACACAGGTCATAGTCACAATAGGGTTTTAAACCAAACAAATGGTATGAAATAAAATAGAAATTAGGTACATTCTAAATTTACAATAATATACATTGTAATAACTAAATAAAAACGTAATTGATAAGCATTTTTTATCTAAATAAAAACTGCAAATTATACTTTATTAAACTGTGTAATCATCTACATTCACTGGGCTTGTTGAATAATTAATCTTACATACACATAACTATTTTGGGAATGCACAGATGCATTATATCTAATACACAATAATTACTTATTATGCATTTAAATACACCATCACTAACAATCTTGATTTAACTTATTATTATTTAGAACATATTAAAAAAAATAATATCTACATATTAATGATGTAAAAGTTAGTTAAGCTTTATGCTTGTTTAAAATATTTAATAATTCATCAGCTTCATCTGCAGTCTTTACTCTAATCAGGATAGGAGTTGGGGGTGGCTTTGCATCTGGAGTAGGAATGCAGACAAGCATTACATTGTTTTTACCCATGCGCTGTGTAGGAATGGATGAGCTCAACACTAAATTAAGCAATACAGTTCCCAGATTAGTGTTGGCTCGAACTAACAATTGATGTTTGCTACTCTCTTGGATTTTCTTAATGTATAGTGTACCAACTCCTTTGTCCACAAAGTTCCCATCCTTTTTAATAAATATTTTGCATTTTATGTCAAACACACTGTTTTCTTCAACCACTGGTGTATATTCAACCTTAGGAGGCTCATCATCTTCTTCCTTAGTTTCTGATGTCTCTGTTTTTGGTGGTGAGGTTGTATTAAAATTAAATCCACTGTTATTAACCCCAAATGAAAATGGAGTACTTACAGTACTTGTTGTTGTATTTACTGAAAAAAGGCTTGTAGCACTACTTGTTGTTGACGGATTTATTCCAAAAGAAAATCCAGTATTGGCAGTAACAGTAACTGCTGTTGTTGCTGTTGTTGATTTAATACCAAAATTGAATGAAGATGACTGTGTTCCAACACCACTTGAATAATTTTGAGGAGACTCTATCTTTGAAGAGCTTGCAGAACCCATGTTACCAAAAACAGATGAGCTTAAACTGTTACTGGGCGGTGTATTCTTTGTTTCTGGTGGTGATTTTGTTTCCACATTATTGTCAGTATTTTTAACTTCACTATCCCCACTAGTATATTCAGCTTGAATCTCTTTTAAATACTTTTCATAATCATTAAATATTGGTGAAAGAATACACAATGGGGTCTCTTCAACATGTTTTTTTATCCAATCAGATACAGATTCATTTAATCCTTTCAACTTAGTGAAATAAGTTCGTTTCTTATCATTCTTTTTATCAGACTTTGCGCCAGATTCTGTTGTATTAGAATCTGCTTTAGTGGTTGTGGCGCTGTTTGTAGATGTAGTGGATGTACTAGACACTATCTGAGTGGAGAATAGTGTTGAGTTACTTGTTGTAGATGAAAACAATGACTTATTGGCACTGGAATTAGATGGCACACCAAATATTGTGGAGGATACTTGTGATGTTGATACATCAATGTTTGTTTTGTTTGCAGTATCTGTTAAAGCCACACTGGGTGTGTTTTGAATTTTGAATGGGTTGTCATTAACTGTTGAATCAGCTTTTGTGGCAGTAAATACAGATTGCATTGGTGATGTATTAGTAAATGTTGAACCACCAAACAATGATCCTTCAGGTGATTTTCCTAAGGGTGACTTTGTTGTAAATCCAGATGTTCCTGATGTACTGAACCATCCTGTTGTTGGAGTACTGGTTAATGATTTGTTGGTAAATATGCTGGATGAAACAGTAGTTTCCATCTTTGTTGTTGCGGGCTGCCCATTATTAGATTTATTGCCATTAGTCAAATTTGCAAGAAAGTCAAATGATGATTTCTGTATCTTATTGAATCCACCAAATCCGCTGAAGACACTCTTTTTGGCCTGAAATAAAAAAAAATAAAAATACATTATATGATCATATTTTACACTAGCAAAAAGTATCTGAAACACATTCTTTATTTATGAACAGAAGAAGCATACAGGCCACATGAAGTTAAGTGATCACTGCAGCCCATAGACATATGTATCTGACCTCAAACAGAATTAAAATCCTATTAGACCCTGTACGAGTATGTATAGTTAATCCTGTTGACTAAGATGATCTCTTCACTTGCAAGTGTACACAGCAACCACACCTTTCCATCAGAAACACAGAATTGTTTAACAATAAATTCAGAGGCCAAATTGGTTCATCCCTAATCAATCCATCACTATAAATCACTTAGTGGGAGTCGACCCAACAGATATGGTAGGATGCAGAAGTGTGACACCGTGAAATGGGTCCCATGAGGTTTTGGGTGCAAAGAATAAGCTCAGTGAGTTGCCTGAGTCTATTTTTAAGGTGGGATATAGATGATTTGTATATAATAAAAACCTTAACAACTTAACACTTCGTCTGCAGTAACACGCATGCCGCTTGTACACTTATTGTGTATAAATCTGTATGATTACAGGTGAACAAGTGATGTGTTTATGTCGGTGCTACAATACTGTAGGCAGAAACAACATCTGGATATTTGTAGATACTACATGCATGCTATAACATACAACATTTCTATGAATTAATAGCGCATCTCCAGTTTAGAGATAAACACCAGTTTAATAACACACAAGCACCGCAGTCAAACTATTCATACATTTTCAATAGGTTACTAATCTATGAGTGGAATGGGATTCAATCATCTGATCAACTCTTGTAATTGTCATCCCGAGGGAATATGATAACAAGATCTATATAGCAGCATGATGCTGATGTGGTGAGTTTGCTATTGTAATTTTTTTGGGATTCAATGGCTTCGGTCTACAAGCCCTATGGTCCCTGTAACTTGATTAGGTTAACTGTAACCCACTTATTTACTATATGTGATCCTAAACCCAAAAATTAATCTGAACTGTATGGTGTACTTCGGGATCGGAGCGTTGACTTAACTGTGGTATATTACCAAACTAACAAGTGGTACAATTTATCATGTGCTCGTTAAAAATGTCTCAACAAGCAAGATACCACCATTAGCGAAAAGTCAACAACACCCTGTCAGTAAAATTCCAATCTCACATATATGAAGTATGGTAATTCTATGAGATGGAGGATGTCTTAAAAAAATATTTCCATTTGTTTTAACAGCAAAAGAAAACATTGCAACTAATTCTCCATAAACTTCTCAAATGTGTCGGAAATCTACTAATTCACACATGGCCCGCCTAGTGATCTATGCCGTAATCCTTCTCATTTTAGGAAAAGTCTGGAGCCGGCGTTAATTTGTTTATGTTAAAATAGTACAAGTAACAAAAACACATACCTCATCGCTAGACACTTGTGACCTTCTCTTAGCTGTCCTTATAACACGTTTTTCCATAACTTCTTTTGAAGCCAATTTAAAAGTACCCATTTCTTCGTGTTCCGAGGAATGATCTTGATCCCAATTGTCATGATTGAGCTCCGTAGTTGCCTGCCGTTTCGTTGACATTATTCACTTTGTATTGTAAATCGATTCCTTTAAAATGTACGCTTCGTTGATATATCTAGCAATCAACACACCATTTTGGCTAATAATTCACAAATAGATACTAGTTAAGTAATCGCAAAAGGTACATAAAATCTTGAACCTATAGTATTTAATTATTTACGTGCTATTAAATTCGCCCGCAAGCGGACATTATAGCTTTCAAAAAGTCCGAGAACACAACACACTATACAGTTTATATGTTGCTTAGCTTGACCTGCGAGCTTGCTTGTAAATTGGCTTTGCTTGCTTATTTGATACGCTACATGTGGCCGTGCTCGTGTCGAGAACCAAGGTATTTATATATTACGTCTTGCTTCTCCAATTTTCTTTTTGCCAACCAAATAACAAAAAATACCTATCAATTTATCAATATGAATAATATGAACAATAAAAACGTGCGAATTGCGATTGTCGCGTTGCGATCGCAATTATTCGCTATTCTGAAAATGAAATGAACTAAAACGAAGAACGAATGAATAGGCTTGGGCAATAATTATCTATATATCGACACATTTTACTGCCGTTATTTTAAAATATAGTATAGTGAAATTATTATTTTTTTTCATGAGTATTCAATTCGTATCAATTTCGATATATTTTTACCGTAACTTCAATTTTTTGTCTCAACTAACATGTATTTTAACATCGTGTATAAGGAATAGCAATCCGCCCCGGCTTTGCACGGATAACAGAACATTTATGTTAAAAAAAAACTGTCGTATTATTGCATCTTAACTTGTGTCGCATCCGTATGATATCGTTGGAATAATTATGTCGCGCATAGTTTTAATATCACGATAATTCCTAAGATAATTATTTAAATTTTATAGAATTAAGAAATTATTATATGCATGAAATAATTAGGATAACTAAATCCAGTTTACATTAAATGTTAATGAATTACATAAAACACTTTCTTCTTATATCACTCCGTCTATTAGAAAAAAGAGAAAAAAAAAACATTTAAATTCATTGTATGACTTGAAATATTTAACCATACAGATGACGTAAAACGATTTTGTTTTATACTATATTGGAATTTTTTAAGATCAAATGATCTTGCATGTCGGTGCTATGTATAAGAAATATTTTTTGCAAATACGATATATATTGCAAAAATATGATATAAGAATAATCTCCCTTTAGAAAAAATACAATAAATCGGCATTGCTCGTCGATAATTAGCGATATTATTAAAAAAAACACGATACAAGAAATATCGATATATGATTTTCACTACGTCGCTACGAACGAATGGATGTCATGAAAAATCAATGTAATGTCAATGTCAAACAAAGGCTAAATGAGACCGACCATAGATTAATAAATATTCTGGTAATATAATTAACGCAACAGGATTTACAGATTGATAGAGGAATTTTATAGTACTATTGGAATAATATTAAGTCAGGAGTTTAAATAATGCCATTATCAATAGCATTGAACAAAAAATTCAAATATTAAAGTTGAACACATTATGCTGGCACTTTACTCAGTTATCAGCATATTGGTCTATAATATAATATCTATCTATCTATAGATTACAAATTTATTAAAATATCTATATGAAATAGAGATGTACTAGGTAAATTTGGAACTAGATATACCTGTTCCTAGTATTTAAAATACATGATCCAAATACCTGTTCCACCTAGTCTCATAAAGACTTATTATTTATAGATTATAGTTCGCGTACGCGCCTTCTTTTGGTATTTTCAGTACCTAGGTACTTACTCTTGGACCAGGGAGTTAGTTTGTTTTTGCATAGTTGCATTCCATCAAAATGTAATATTCATAAAAATAATGGTTTGTTGGCGTATTTAAGAGATTTGAATTAATTTTTCTTGTTTTTCGTCTTTTGTTATTTTATTTGGATTAATTGGATATCCTATTTTTTGTTTCGTTTTTTTTTTGAGAATCAACTACGTAATTACAATTATTGTTTTAATTTCGAAATACTTAAATTTAAAGCAGAAGTTTGTAATCAAGTACTTTGATTTAAAAACAACTATTGTACTTTTCTAGTGCCCAGTCTCGTTTTCTGATGGTTTCGGACAAAAACGAGTGTGGATTGCGTTAGTTTTACTGCATATAGAAATAAGGTTCAAATTTAAATGACTCAACACAGACGTATCGGGTGAGGCGCTGCCCGTTGCCCATAGGTACGAGAGTGAGACTAGGCGGATCGAGTATTTTAAATTTTATGATAGGTGCTACCTAGTACGGTAAAATATATAGTCCCTAGACCTGTTCCAGTTTATACGCTTCACCTCTAATATCAAATAGTATACGTAGAGTTTCAATTTTCAGCATTAGGTTTAAATATGTATTAACAGATAAGTTAAGTTTCAGTCTTTATCATTAAGTATAAATATGCAATAAATTTTAATTATAATCGCTTAATTTGTTTACTTACACAACTAGACCTACATAATGAATTATTATTCTGTATGTAATGGAGGCCTTAGGCTCCGGGCTAGTTTTGACTTGATACAATTTAAAACCCCATGCCGGAGTAGTTGTTATGATTAAAGTAATATTATTTAACAATTTTGCAACACGTTTTAAAAGTTGCGTCAAAAATAAGTACTAATAATAAGTAATAAACGAGACGCAACGGAAGAAAGAGAAGGAATGAGAGTTCGGAGTTTCCGATTTCTTATTGTATTACTTTACTCTTTGGTTTCCGAGTTCGGACGTTGAGGACTTGAGGCGGAGTTGACCGAGTTGAGAGTTATAATTTGTAATACTTGTAATAATCATACTTCATAAACATTTTTAACGGAAGTGTCTGTGTGAAGTGTATTAGTTACTTTGTGAAAATAAATTAAAATTTTAGTTTCTGAAAGTTGTGCATTTTTATTTACGTGTAAATAGGTTTATATTATGGAAGTGTCCAACGAAATAAAGGAAGACATTCGGAAAACTCAAACGGACTTGAAAAATGCTATTCGAGTACATCAGGTAACTTAATTTAAATGTATATCTTAAGTTTATGTTATTATGTCTCTAATAAAGTTTTTAATCGGTAAAATGTTGTGTAAACTGTTCGTATTTATTTAAAATTCCAGATTTGGGTCGCGCGTTTACAGGAAGATGAGAACGTAAGAAATATTTTTGCACACTTTGTAGTTCTTTATCCTTAGTTCTAAATTTATATTCAAGTTCATATTTTTTATTTCAGAATATGCACGTTAGGACTAAGGTTAAAGATGCCGAAAAAGAAATAATAGCGATTGGCCAAGCTCAAGTAAGTTACTTTGCAATTATTTTATACTAATATATTATTACGAACATATCTTACTAGAAGTCCAGTCGCACGCATTGATACTTTTTATGTTATTTTGTCTGTAGAAGATAAAAAATTATACATACATAAGTTTTACAAAAAAAAACTGAATTAAACCAATACCAATGCAGGTATTGGTTTAATTCAGTATATATATTTCTTGCAAAAATTTAACTTTAGTTCATATATTGAATAACATGCAGTATGTTTTATGCTGTTTGTTAATATTATCCGTTCTTCCTTTTCTTTTAGTCATTATATTTATCATTATATTTATTTAGGGAGTATAAACCTGTTTGTTAAAAAAAAAGAATAGTAATTTAAATTGTACTATTTAACAAGTTCATACATAGTATGTAAAAATATGTTATGTAATGATGCCATATTTTGTACTGTTTGTAAGAAAAATATTTCTAATGTTTACAGAGACTTGTTGTGGATAGGTTACGAAGAGAACTTGAGTTGTATCAACAGAGACTTAAGGCAAGGAATAAACAGATCAGTATAGAAAATGATAACCATTATGTAGCTCAGCAATTAAGGGACCATCAAATACAATATCGGAGTAGAAATCGTTCTACATCACTTTTAAAACCGTCCGTCCTTACTGAGATATTAATTAAAAGTGAAAGTAACACTGAAGAACCTAACAATATATCAGATTCTGAAAGTGATATGAAAATTAATGATAAAGAAAATTCAACAAGTGATAATGATGAAAAGGATAAATATGAGAGGAACTATTCCCAGATGCCAAATACAGTTCATGATAGTAGAAGTAATTTTGCAAATGCTCTCAATAAGGTCAAGGAAGCATTTATGTAAGTTGATGTTAGTTTTTATTATTTTCTAAGTAATAAATGTAGTTGAAAAACATATGTACACTGAGTTGCATAAATATAGTTTAATTTTCTATGTTATTTTAAAATTATTTTGTTTATTCATTGCCATTATTAAAGCCTACAGCACATAGAAGCAACATATTCATATATAGTTTATTTATTTCCCAAGTAAAATGTATATAATTTTTGGTGCTCCCATTTTTTTTTATACTATAAGCTGTCTAGTCAGATTGGTTCTATAATGTCTATTATGAAACACCAGTAATGATGAAAAAAAAAATGTAACCATGAAAGACATTTCATATAATAATATCAATATATTGTTTATGTCCATAATCTTTTTCAACATTTTACCAATTGTATCAGTCTGTCTCTAGAGTCAGATTTGCTAATAGTTTATCATGATAGTCAAGATCTGATAAAAAATGTAATTGTTGTTAATACAAAATATTATCATATTAAATAGCTTGACATTGATATTGATGTAAATAAAAAACCTAATTCTATGAGTAGAACAGTTCGTCATCTAGAATTTACTTACTGTAATCTACCATAAGGTCAAAGAAGTGTTATGTCTACCATGTGTAAAGTATAAATAGTTTATTGTATTGTTCTGTATTTGCAGTGGTACCAAAATCCCTGATGAGAGTGAGTGGCAAGATCACAGAACCGACTCAGATTCGTCACCAGGCATGGGTTTATCTCCAACACCCTCACCACCACCACTGCCTGAACCAGGAGAACCGGTGTCAAAGGAACTCTTTATGAGGTGAAAAAGTGCTATTATTTTTCAGTTCTACACATTTCATACATTATTGTAAAGTTTTAATCAAAACAACATTTGTGTTCAGAGTTTTGAAAATTTAATAAAGATTTGTAGATATATATATTTTTTTATGTGAGTGCAAACGAGTATGCAAACTACCTGAAGTTAAGTAGTCACAGCCATACATATCCAAGAACAACCACAAACAAACGAGATCCTATCTGAGTTCGAAAGTAGATGCATTGCTACTCCTTAGGACTAAGATGGTTGCCTTGCTTCAAAGTGTAGCCGGCAACCGCACCTCTCCAACCGAAACACAAGTAATGCTTTACGGCGGATTGTGAGGGCGGCGATGGTACCTTCCCGGTCGAACTATAGTTCTCCCATCTTTAAATGACCAAGTTTTAAATTACATGAAGTTAAATGCAATATGATGTTAGAAAACCCCCTTTTGTATTTATACTATCATTAATCTCTTCATCTAGATATATTTTATAAATTACTACCATTACTGGCTATATCAATCAGCCTTAAAAATGTTATATTTCAGTTTGATAACTTGAATTTGATTACATATTTGTCTTATAGATGCTGAGTCAAATTAAAACAGCAGATTTTTATTTTATCTTCAAAAAACTACTATGGTAAGACTATAGTACGATAGCATAGCATGCCATTTTCTTACATGATGTGCTTTATTGAATTTGTTCCAGATTAATTGGATTGGTAACACCTTTACAAAAAGAGATTTTAGAAAGGAAGCTGAATGAGCGTAGAAAAAGAGCAACAACAAGCACTAATAGAAATGAATTCCTTTATGGCAATTATGACATGATGCCCGTAAGTACATCATAACACATTACTAATTGTACAGTATAATGGCAAAGTAATAAGTACTGGTATTAGGTATATGGGTATAGTACAATATAATAACAAACTAAGTATATTTATTTTCTATTTATATTTAACAACAACATTAGTCATTAATCACATTACAGATTATAGTAAAGATACACAGTATAATTCTGACCTACTAAGGTGAAAAAATGTAAATTTGATACACCATTTGATTTGATTTGATCAGTTCCCAAACACCCACCTAAAGAGATAGAAAAAGCTACACCTATTTTTGTATGCTCTTTTCAGAACTTGTTATGTATGGTTCCTCACATATTTATAAAAAAATAAAGCATGCTTCAAACAATTGTCTGACATGTTAGTGGTGTACACAATTTACGAAGAAAAGCAAAATCATAACAAAAAAGTTTTTCACTATTTATTGTTTCTATTAATGGTATGTTATATACAGATACAAAGTGTTTCATATCCAATGTTTGTATATTATTTGGTTTTTCCAGAAACGAAAAAAGTATAATCAGTTTCCATATCTCCAAAATCATAGTGATCCACCGCAGACACGTTCAGCTAAACTGAGAAAACAACAGGTAATGGATTCAAATACCATATCAATCTGTTTATTAACATAGAGCTTAACCAATTTATTAGTTTAAAATTTATTTATATTCTTCCCAGAGTTCATCAAAACCATAAATGCCACAATGTGACAACAACTTGGTGTAACTAAATAATAGTTAACACATTCCCTGCGGCTCTCCCTGTGCTTGCGGGTTGTACACCTGTGTTGTACGTACAAATCTGTATGGACTACGGGCGAACAAAAGTGCTGTGTTAACGTTGGCGCTACAACACTGGGGGCGGCCATTACGTCAGTGTATTCGTACATGATACACAGATGCTAAAAAATACAATATTTCAGTGAATTATCGGCGCATCTTCGGTCTTGAGAAATAAGCTCCAGTTTAGTGCCACCTCCCGCAACGCTGACCCGATCTAATACATGAGCGCCGCTATCAGTTTTAATGTTTTTATTTTTATTATAAAGCCATTTAATTTTTAAAGCTGATAGAGTCGTTAGAGCTCGCCCGGGGCGGCACCACCGCCACCCTCATAATCCGCTGTAAAGCAACATATTCTTCATGTGCTGTGTTTCGGTTGGGGAGTTGTGGTTGCTGGATACACATTATTGGAGGCGACCATCTTAGTCGTCAAGAGTAGGAACTCATCCGCGTCCATTCTTAAATCGAACTTCTGTTATATTTGAGATTGGACGTGGTTGTCCATGGGCTGCAGTGACTACTTAACATCAAGTGGCCTGCATGCCCGTTTCTTGCTCTTTCATAATAACAAAAAAAAATTTTCTGGAGCTAGATTTCATTATTATTATTATTATCGCAGTTATGTTCTATGAGTGGTATGTAAGAAGTTCTAAAATGTTTGCTATATTTTTATAGTTTGAGAAGTCTTTAATATCAATACATGTTTTTTTTTGTAGAATCAGAATAAATCCTCTCGTGAAGGCTCACCATCTGGATCATCGACAGAAAACAAAGGTGAGTTGATGGTTGCGCAAATCAATTGGTTGTTTAAAATGTCAGTAGTGTTAAAATGTTGAAAAAACATAACTATTCCGGGGATTAGGAATTATATGTTAAGCGCTTTGGTTTGCGTTTCATTTATAGTGAAAAATATTGGTCTTATGTGGTTTAATATAATTTGACTAGAGTACTAATGGACATATGCAAATATTTCTTTTTCGGTAGGAATAGAAATCCTTGCTTTAATTTTTTTGGCGTCATTAAAAATGTGCGTCTGCTTTCCATTGTTAAGTTACATAGATTTGTTTTAATATTGCTTCAAAACTATAACTTGTAATATTAGTTGATAAACATAACATCCCTTTGATTTTCCCGAAAACTCTTTATGTTGGAATGTTGAAACTCTTTATATTATTTGTATTACATGGCTATGTTGTATGGTTTTCAAAGTGGTTAGACATTTAATTTTTTTTAATTAATGATTGTTTTTATTTGTAAAGATTTTGAAGGTATGTTTTTAAGTTATTTAACTGTATGTTATTATTAAGTTGCAAACATTTCAGGTTGGGGTCATAACAAGCCAGCATGGGTTGCGTCTTTGCCGGCCGGATTGTCTGTAGAGCCTGTGTATTCACCTACAAAAAAAGTTTGCCATGGCTGTGGAAGAAACGGTAAGTTTCAATATCAGGTTCTGGTAATTTTCTTTTTTTTTAATTCAAAACTTGGAATATTGCGCCTATACCATATTACAAACATATGTATATGTGCCTATTTTATTGACTATGTGTATATTGATAGACAAAAATATGGACATATGTAGTATTTTAAATACAATATCATTGACTGTTATATCGATATCGTCACTGGAACACCGATAATACTAAAACGTCCAAACACTGAAATTTTTTTTAAATTTATTAATCTAAATACAATAAAGCGAAAAATCTTGAGATATTATTAACTATTATCTATATTATAAACAAATACCGAGATTTTGTTCATAATACTTCTTTCTTGTAATTCAGAACATAGCTGGTACATTTTTAAAATGACGCTTTTTTAGTATTATCTTCCGTTTTAGTGAGAATATAATTTATCGAGTTCAACTGTCACTACTTCGACTATCGATAGTTAGCTCGTTGCTCTAATCCCGAACTCTTATCTCTCAGACTCGACTTCCTCTCTACCTAATCTCATATTTTTATGAAGAACACTTCCGTGCGAAAAATATGGTGTTTTTTGTCGAGACCTTCCATTTCTTTACATGACATTGGTGAAATTCGGCTCAACACTTTTCCCCCTTTAAATACGTCACAAATTGAATAGCTTCTAGCAAAGTAGTACAAAATTAATGGCCGGTTTCCTTACACGAGACATTATTAACACTTTCCCTGCGGCTACAACACTGCTGTGTAATACGCGACGCAACGCGCTTGCGGCTCGTACGCACTTGTGTTGTAAGAACAAATCTATATATATTTCGGGCGAAGAAAAGTTCTGTGTTTACGTTGGCGCTACAAGACTGGGGGCAGACATTACGTCCATGTATTAGTAAATGATATACAGATGCTAAAAATATAATATTTCAGTGAATTGTAGGCGTATCTTCAGTCTAGTCAAATAAGCTCCAGTTTAGTGCCGCTTCCTCCAATACTGACCATTGCGGCACTAAACTGGAGCTTATTTAGTTCCAATGATCTCATATGAGAGTCGCAGTGAAAATGTTAAAAACATTAAAATACAAGGTGTAATGTTTGTTGTAAACTGAAGGAGCCCTCCCTGAGATCTAGTAAAGTAGTATCAATATAGAAAATGTAACATTGGTTGTCAGACGTGCCGTCCCTGCTGGTGTGGTGCGGCGCGTGCGCGGTGTGGCAGCACACGGGGTGCAGCGCGGCGGGGCGCCGCGCCCCGGGCCGCCCGCCCCCGCCATAGAAATTAGGATCATGCAAATTCC
>DWON01004032.1:0-16931 GCA_018251015.1 Phocides pigmalion okeechobee | reverse complement strand
CGGGCAAAGAGGGTGTACCTCGAGGCCCGTATTCCCCCGCCCAAAGAGGCTGGGACGTCCCCGATGATGATGATGATTGAAAGATAAAGTTTATCGTTTTCGTTATTAGAACTTACCTACTTTATGATAGACAAAAATTGACTGATTAGACAAGATTAGGCATATAAACTTTAGAAAAAGTGACTTATTTGAATAGATAGAATGGATAGATATGCATAATCGCACAAATAGGTAGGTAGGTAGGATATTCATCTAGAAAGAGGTGTTAGATCTATATCTATAACTCTGGAATCGTGTTGTTAACACAGGATGTACGATAAATTTATATTCATATTAAACAAAAATAGGTACAGTGGTGCTGTTTCCCTCCAATTAAGGATTAATAACAAAGTTCTCCTTCCCTCTCACACACGCATACACAGGCATACGCGGGAGCGCAATCCTTAAAATTAAAAAAGCTATGCACAGTCACATTAACTGACAATAGAATAACTGTGCAGATGATATCACGGAATGACCAGTTAGTAAAAAATGTTGGAAAGGGAAATAAAGTAAACGCTAAGTTGATGTTATCAAACAAATCCTTGAGAAAAATTGATGCAAATACAAATTGCTAAAAATTCGTTGGAAAGTGTTTATTCAGGAAAATGGGGGTTAATTACTAACATGACTATAAAATGTTAAACATGATTGAGATATGAAAAAGAGATTAAACCAACATATACGTAACTACGAGACCAAGAGGCCGATCAAAAATACTTAGTTAATATTATTTGTAAAGTATCATCACAATATATACAGTTCTTTTTGCAACTTAAGCCTTCTGTTAATGTCTTTTAATAAGCACTCATTGTTTAAATAAGCGCTTGTGAGTAAACTTGGAGCGATAGAAATGATTTGCGTGACTCTTGTTGGAAGTATTATCGTATTTCCCAGAATTGTGACGATAGAACACTGTAACTGACTGACTTGTCAGACTGATATAGTTTTATGAACATCATTAGACATATTGATAAACTACTTTATGGAACGCAAATACCTTGGAATTCATTTACAATGCATTAATTGAACTTAATATACTATAAATAATAGCCTCCAATACTGATTTTTGTTGTCAAATCACCACAGATTTTTTCATAAATAATTAAAATACTTTTATCAACACGTCTAACGGGTGAAGAATATAATCTGAGCGTTCTTATGCATTTGTCCAAAAAGTTACTGATTTACACTTAACCAGCATAGTATGCTGGATGCAATTCTTTGAATATCCTAATACCAGTCACGGTATTACGGTCTCGTGACCCAACTAGATGAGGCTTTAAGCTGCTCCAACAGCCGCTGATAATGTAGTGTAGTGATAGTGTAGTGTATTAAATTCTCAGTCTAATAAGAAACCCATTATCAGTATTAACCACAAACGGATTGATGATAATTATGTTGATAAATAACATTAGTAACTAACTTAAGCGAGCGGTGTGAGTGTATACGTTGAAGTCTTTTCTTAGACGCTACGGCGAGACTGCTTCAATTTTCGTTGGTTCGTTTGAATTCATTTTATAATATTTAGTTATGATTTTAACTTTTTTAGTTATGATTAACGCAACAGTTAAATATCCTTAATATTTTCTACTGATGACCATACCACTTTTAGTCTTATATCCAGGAAAGATAGTAGTAGCTAACTAAGTATGTAGCCAAGTAAATTATTACATAAATATTATTTTAGAAAGGTTTAGGGCAAAGCAGAAAGAATCTATAAAATTGTGTATTTAAAGTATATACTACTATGTAATTATAAACAAGCGTACCTACCAGTATTGGATGATGTACAATATAGCTACATCTATAATGTTTTTCAATGTCATCATTTTGAGCATATGCATAGTTGGAATCTACAGTTAATGTTTTAGTGATCTAAGTTATTAAGTTTTGGTAAAGCTAATTTCAGATTCCACAAACCTTTATAATTTGCCCATTTTTAAGGTCAAATATGTGGACTGATCCTAATAAAAGAAAATTAATAAGGAAACTGACCTGGCGAATCTGTGGCCGACCTATCAGAGTCCGAGTCCCTGTGCGCGCTGAGGTCCCTCGGCGCCGCATCGAGGATATCCGTGATCATGAATCTCGTGCGTGGAGCGCGCGCGTCGCGCTCGTCCCGTTGCACCGTCATCGCCACGGCGCCGCCGGCGGGGCCCGCGCCGCCGCTCGCCGCCGCTCCTACCGCATCCAGCGCACGCGCGCGCCACCGCCCGCTCTGCACCTCGCTCGCCCCCAGATCGCCGCTGCCGCCAGTCACCGCACTCGGCACATCACACTGCAATGCAATGCTCCCGGGGAAGACCCGATGACCTCTTCCCTCAACGGTCGGCACCCAAACACTATCCAACTGGTGCAAGATTGGCGAGTCTTCTCCGTGTGCGCATCGCCGCACGCCGGCCAGTCGACGTAAAGTCTGATCGTAGTTTCCACTAAACCGTCTCTTTCAAAGTTCACTTAAGTAAAGTTTTATTATAAATATTATTTAAGCACTGTATTTAATGAATTTCGTAACCGAGTTCACACTAGTCCTGGTGGTAGAGTCCGTGTCCGGCGGAAGGAAGTTAGAAATAGATCGTGTTAGTAGTTGCGCGAAGTTGCCGGCGGCGGGCGCGCAAGCGAGCCGTGCGAGGTGTCGGAGGCGACTGAGCCGGCGGAGCGGCGCGCGGCGCGGGCAGAGGCGGTGCCGGCCAATGGGCGCGGGAGGCCGTGCCAGGAGGGCGTGCCGCTGCCATGTTGCCTCGGGGCCGCGCTAATGCTCTTTTTGCCGAGTCGCCGCCGGGAGAAAGCTCCGCGCGGATTTAAGCTTTTATACGTGGATAAAACGCTTTTATAGGAAAATAAAGCGTTTTCGCAGCGGGATATCGCGCTTTACGACGGCGTTTTACTGAAAATTGGCGACACTCTACACTCGTAATTGCTTCGCGTTGGCCAAATTGAGGCAAGCGTGTCGCGAATGTAATATAATTTGGATATTTAAATGTGATCTACATTTAAATATCCAAATTATATTACATAATAAAATAAATGTATAGTGAGCTTTAAAAATATGAATGCATCAGTTACTCTTTTTAACGCACTTATACACAGGTTGATATATGTTTAATCAAACTATATAATACAATCTATAGACCTGAATTTATCGGACATTTAATCATGTACATGCACAATACTTAGCATCACAAAACTTTGATATCAGGTAATTCTGATGACAATACATAACAATTAAAACATTGAAGTGGTTCAATCGAGGAGGATAATTAGGCTATATTTAATATCTTAGCGTCTTTAGGTAGACAGGTATCTATTACATATTTTTACTACTCTGATATACCTACATAACCTAGATAGGTTATTAAAAGTCAATTTTGACGTAAAACTTTTGTTTATTTTTTATATATGTATCACGTAATTAATTACCTGTGTTATTATGGGTCCAGTCTATAAAATGCAATAACCATCTACTACCTACATTGCTTTAGTTATTACGTATAGATTCTTTTCTTGTAGTTATCTTTCTGACTCCCGATAAAACCTTAATAGGCAACTTGAAGCTTATGTACAGATAGGATATTTCTGTCTATCTGTCGTCACACATATTAAATATATGTAGATGTAACGTCTGTAAAAGCACTTAAATGTACGTAATTATGAGCATGAGGGTATATGAAGGGGGGGAGAAGATTTAAGGTAGAAGAGATGGGTGTTTTTAAGTATCTTTCGCCGCCTTTTTTCCAATGAAAGTCCTCACGCGTCGGTGGTAGTTTATTAACGGTCAAAAATAATTCTGTAAAGAGTCTACTTAAAATAAAATTATTTTGATTTGATTTGTAATTTTGATTGAAATCCCCGTAGCTAGAGGAAAAAAATCTCTAAATATTTACATTTTTTATCTGTCACTTGTATAGTTTCATATTTGTGTAATATCGAATTACCTAAAATTATTTTACTTTTTCTAACATGAGGTTTGGAAAAATACTAGTTAATCTTTGTATATTTTTGGACATTAAGACCTTCTTCCCTACCATAATAAAGCTGATTGTACCTAAGTATGCAATAATTTAGAAGCAGTACGAAAATTATCATGTGTATGATTGAACTCTGAGGTATTGCGAAGGACTGAAATGTCTGGTATGGAGTGTCTGCTTACTATGAACCAGTTTCGATAGTACGGGAGATGCCCGCGAATGTGCGAATGGATGACTTCAGATTACCAAAGGCAATGTTCTATTCTGAACTTGGCAGAGGAAAGCGTAGATCAGGAGGCCAATATCTACGATATAAGGATGTCTTAAAACGTCACCTTACAGCCTTTGGTATATCTGTGCATTCGTGGGAGATGACTGCGCAGAACAGGTCGGAATTTGCGCTATTTATTCAAACGCACAAACATTCGAAAAGAATCGTTGTAAAAATCTCGAAGTCAAGCAATAACTTCGCAAGTCTCGTTCCATGCCCTCATACACGTAGTCCTATAACCAAGATGGGCAACTATATTGTGCATCATGCAACAAAACTTTTGAAAACCAAATTTGGCTTTGCTAGCCATATCAGGGCCCTCGCCAGGCGCACTGTCAGGGGGTCGCTGTAGACGGATACGTCTTGGACGACATCATCATCATCATGATAGAAGCTCAATTTATAGTAATCATTTTTTACACTTGCCTTAAATTGCATCGCAGTTTAATAGTAACTATTTCAAGTTAGTCAGTTCTACTAAATTAGATTAGGATTAATAGATTTTGTTTACGATTCTGCGTGGTGGCAAATATTTTGATGATTCGACCAAGGAGGTACCACAGCTACACTTAGTAGGTATACCTATCGTGAGGCAGTTCTTGCATTTCGTTGAAAAGGTATGTTTACCTTTTCTCTTACCTATCAAACTATTTTCTTAGCATTTAGTAGCAACTCTTTTGTGATCGACTTTAGGTCCACCTCTTCTACCGGTACGGAGTTAGTTGCAGATATCCATGATGGTGGCGATCATCGACAATCAATCGGACTGTAGACTCGTTTGTTACATTCATTTTCTGTCTATTTGTCTATATGTGTCTATTTAACCTAGTATATAATATTTACTTAGTTATTATCAATGAAGCGGTCGGAGGAAAATATATAAAAAAGCTATAGTTTACAAGTTTAGTTTATAGTTTAGTTTAAAAAGTTAGAGATTTACGGCTTTAGGTGTGGAGGTGCTCGAAATCTGTGATTTTTCCAACTTATGCATATTAAAAATTAACTATCACTCACTTTAATTAGTGGATGACAACTACGATGAAAGTCGTTCGATAACAATGAAAAATATATGCAATATTTCCAGCAACGGTTAAATATCCCATTTCCTACCGCACCTGATATTGCATTAATCAAAAAAGCTATAGCTTTCTTATATATTTTCCTCGTACCTATATATTCCGAATAGGCACAACATAATAAAATAATTAGACCAATGACTCTACTATTCTATTATTTATCTGCAAACATGAAAAGAAAGATAATTTATTATGCTTTATTTTATTTTATTTTATTTCTGATATATTAGGCATTTGTGGTTTTTGGTTTATTACTGTTTAATTAATTAATTATATTATTAATTAAGAATTTCTAATTTAATTAACTGTCCTGCTTGGAGGTAAGGTATTTATGATAGGCTCATCTAATGATGGGACTCATACAATTTGATGGGATTTATTCGGGGTGAAAGCTGTGTAGGCTTCAAATGAATACCATTCCATTATGTGCGATACAAAATTAGTAGAGTTTTCCCAAGTTAAACAGATGTTTCAAAACTAATCCACGTACAACCACAAAAACTCCTTAGGACTAAAATAGTCGCCTCTCTCTCTCTCCAATCTCTCCAACCGAAACAAGTAATGCTTTACGGCGGATTATGAGGGCGGCGTTCGTACCTCCCCGGTCGAACTATAATTCTCCCAACAGTAAGAATTTCCTTATAAATGGGCGAGGCTTGGAAAATCACGCTGCATCAACGCATACTTGTGGAGATACTAATTAATTATCAACTTCCTGTAGGATATTTTCAGGCTGCTGTACCTCCGATAAATTTTAGGAACTGACATTTATCGATAACTCGATGCCATCTATCGAGAAAACTATGTAAAGTGGCTGAGATTTACGGCTTTAGGTGTGGAGGTGCTCGAAATCTGTGATTTTTCCAACTTATGCATATTAAAAATTAACTATCACTCACTTTAATTAGTGGATGACAACTACGATGAAAGTCGTTCGATAACAATGAAAAATATATGCAATATTTCCAGCAACGGTTAAATATCCCATTTCCTACCGCACCTGATATTGCATTAATCAATATTATTTATGATTTACGTAAAACAGGTCATGCGCGATCTTTTAGATTAGGTAATAAAAAAAATAGCAACATATTTATATATACCCCAATAAAAATACTTAGTGTTTACCTTTTTTATGTGAAATAAGTAGTGGGTTACTCAATGTTAATAGTCGTTGCCGCCCCAAACGAGACTTACGTTACGTTACGTACATAGTTGCGCACTCTTTCTCTTTCTGAGGACTAAGGTGATCTCCTTGCTCTCAATAGGGACTACCTTAGATTGAGAAACAGAGGTGCGGTGGCCGGTTAGATACGGGAACCGCACCTCTGTCTGTCAGTGATTTTAAACCTGTTGTATATTTTATTTCGCTAAAATTTCACGTTTTTCTTAGTTCTGAATAATTTATCCAACTTCGTCCATCCATAACTATTAAAATTTAGGTAAAAAATAATAGCAAATTCAGTGTAAGTACTTAAATACGGTAAGTAATATTACCTTATACACCGAAAATAAGATAAATATAGCAGCACTTCCAGTCAAGTTCGGTTATAGGGTAAAAGGTGGATTTATTTGTAAAATAACTATTAATTAAATAACTTTGCAATCCAGATGAAAAATGAAATTGAAGATATTAAAACCAGGCAATAATAGTTATATTAAAAAGAAAGAGCCACCTATAAAAATTAATAAATAATTGGAGTTATTGAAATAAGGATGGCCACAAATTCACGCATGGACAGGAGGAACTTGCGCGATTGTCGTGTAAAAAGTTTATTCTGTAACTATGAATAGCACATCTAAAAAGTATTTGTTATTGAATTTTTAATATAAATGTACATGAGGTACCTACTTATAACTGCAATTTATTTAGGATTTTATTATTTCATCAGCTTTAAGATTTTCATTATTATTATTTGTAAGGAGATTAAATAAGGTTATTTGTATATTACGTCGTTTTTCCTATGATCTTAGACAATGTATAATGCTACTTTTTGAAACGGCATTTGATAACAATTACAAATAATTAAAAGTGTAATTAATATTAAAACATTATTTAATTTGTGGTAATTATCGATCATATTTATGGCAACAACTGCGCTGTATGGAATGTTGGTTGGCAGTATTTATAATCTGTCGTATTAATTTTGACGGGAACTTCCCTTATGTCATTCAATTACTAGTGTAAAGTCACTACACTGGTCCTTTTTGTTTGCTTTATCATTATTTTTGCACCACTTTACTACGCAAGACGATATAATTAACTTATATTATGTAAGATATACGTATATTAAACATTTTAATGTTTACGATCACATTACAAGGAATAGAAAATAATCAGAATGGTTATGGTGTCAATTCGTGTACGCATTTTTGTATGTAACTCAACATGGTTTTAGCGACGATACGAGTTGGGTATATAAATGACTTTTCTATATTTGTCTCAGCTCATAATTAATAACTATATATATAACCTAATATTATATTATATTACAATTATGGAGAAAAATGTACATAAGTACGTCAAGCCAGCCTCAAGGAGCACCGAATATTCTTGAGCGGAAGAACTCGATATACCTATACCTTAGGTATTATATTAGGACATATAACCGATCCCGACGTGACCGAAAAGGACATTCAGAATATGTAAAGGTAAAACTGTATGCACTTTGAATTTCTTTTAATTTATTAACCACTGCTGTAACAAGGAACAATGGGTGCTATTGCATTGAGGGTATGGTGCTATTGCAGTCTACTATGAGCAGATACGCAAGTATAGACGGTAAGTAAAAAAGAGTGCGTGTAGGTACTTATGTACGCGCGTGAGAAGTTATACTTCTTTGGCATCATTAAAAAATAGTTTTTAATTGTATGCAAATAATAAATTACAATAAAATAATAAAAGAACTGGAAAAGGATAGTCTACACAGTCACTAAAGTTCAGTTTAAATTTGAAAAATTAAATGAATAAATATTATTTTTCTTACATTAAGGGTAACGAAAATTCTCTTATTATCCGAATGTTATTTTTAAATTATGTCCGTTGCCCTAGTATCTTTCGGTAATGACTGAATCGGAACTTCAATTATCAGTGGCTTATGATAACTAAAATATGATACAAAAAGTCTTGTATAACATCGTTGAGATATCGTACAAATAAGAATTAGATATTAGAAATTAATAATAAATATTAAAATTGAATATTAATAATTTTATAAATATATTAAAAATAAAATTTAGAGAATAGTAAATATATATGACATAAATTGTACTAAATATTATGAGATTTTTAATTTTAAATATTTATTAATGGTAATTGAATATTCTAAAAATTAATTTTAAATTAATTTATATCAATAAATAATAGATACGGATAAATAACCTCAATTATATTGGAGCACTTGAAAAAGTCTATAGACACAATTTTTTCACTAATATTTACGAATAGTAAATATATTGATCATTTTATTAATATTTAAATCACATATATAAATCGCACTTATATGAAACTAAAACACGTCTATGAATGTCACTAGAAACATGTGGATAAATATTATGAATATGAAAACAGTGAACAGAGGTGGCGATGGTGCCAATATGTGCAACTAATAGAGTTTCTATTTCTATTTTGTTGGTAGCTTTTGTTAGGGGACTGCAACCGCTGCAAATTCATACTGTAACTTTTGTGTGAAAATCTCTTCAATTTCAAATTTTCTCTCATTATTTTTTCATAACGCACCTAAGGAAGTATAACTTCAATATTATATTCTATTACTTGAAATTAAGTAAGTGCTGATAAAGCTTTACTCAAAAAAAAAAGAAAATATTTTTTGTAGGTACTCTATTGTTTATTTACGTAACTATTTTTTATTTTATACACCTGATATATAATACAATTTTCGATAATAACATACAAAAAGTGTAGGTAGGTAAATATATTGTACAATACTTATTAGACCATTTTTTTAATTTAAAAATTTCAGTAATAGTTTTATATTTATATGGCCGTTTCTTTTATCTTCCTATAGGTTAAGGCAAAAAACGTATGTTGGTGTCAATTTGTAATTGCTCGATACTGAACACGAGAGTTTTTCAGCAGAGAGTCCTTGAATTTTCAGTTGCAAACGAAACATAAAGAAACTATAAATCAAAGTATTTAGATAACATTCTATTGTAAAATCTTCCTACAATTAACAAAAAACACATAATAATACAAAGTAAATTATTTTAGTTACTTTTTCATATCATATATAATTTATAAGCAAGTACAATTTTACAGTTATATCTATTGGAATTTCCACAACACATGAAATTTGGATTGCGCCCATTTTGAATAAAAGTTATATTAATTTTATATCGATTATCAATTAATTAATCGGTATGTCACTGTTACTATTTGGGCATCACTAAAATGACAGAAAGTGTCAAACTGTCTCAACTCTCAAAATCAATGAAATCGATTAAATCGGCATCAAGTGAAATAGGAAGATTTTCGTTTAGTGAATTGGAGGCAGTCATATTAAAATTACATTACCTTCTGTATTTTACGAGCCTATTTTGTGAATCAATGGTAATGCGTAACTCCTAGGGCCCTTATCTGCTTCATACAAGTTCTTCCGATTCGTGATTTGCGACTTGTGCGTTCAACGATCGAAGAAGTGCTCGACCACCCCAATGGACGTTCCCTAATAATATATTTTTAATTCTATTGCGTATTAACCTAACAGTCGATGAGATTATTTTTGCTTATCTCTGAATATTGATTTTTGGAATTGCCCTCTCTTTGTGATGGAATTTCATCCCTACCCTCTCTGTACAATAAAGTTCGATCCAACAATACATTAAAAAAGGTCTTGAATACTAAGTGACTAAGTCAACTCTTTACTTAGTGTCAAATTGTCTTTGCTTCTACCTGAAGAAAGAAAAGACATTAAACAAAGGAAGTCAATGCAATCTACGAATTGACTGAATATTTAGCAAACATGGACAAGATAAAGAACTTACTACATGAGATTTCAGTCACTAATTTTGAAATTGGCTCGACGTGCTGGGTAGATATCACCCACGTCAGTCTGAATAACTTGTATGTGCGTCCTACGGCATATAATGAGTATTTACCAATTCTACAAGCTCGCGGAGAGTCCCTTGATGAATATGATGCAGAAATCAATGAAATTGTCATCTATAAATCAAAGGCGCAAAAAAGCTATGTGCGTGGAAAAATCTTATCTAAAGTTGGCGCAGACCATAACCTGACTTTTAAATTGTATGCCATGGATTTTGGATGTACGGAGGATAAAGTGCCTCTGAGAAGATTATATAAGCCACTGTATGAAACCAGTGTGCCAGCATTGGCGACAATTTGCCGTCTAGCCGATAGCGGCCCACCCACAAGCTATGACTCCTTCATGGCATCTCTGTGGAAATATGACAAGGGTGAACAAACTCGAATGCTGATCAAAAACAAAACGCCTGATGCGCTTGTTGTTGAAATATACAACACCAATCAAATTAACATTGCCACAATGCTTGAGGCTACAGGATTTTCCCCATATGGCTATGTTCTTTGCTTATTCTAAACAAATGTGAGGAGGAGAATTAGTTACGAATTAACACTTTGACTGCGGAGCTCTCATGTTACATCGAATCATTGTAGCGGGAGATGATACTAAATTGGAGCTGTTTTCAGTAGATTGCACAGAGAATTCAAATAAAAATAGTATTTTTAACATTTATGTAGTATCTACGAATACACAGACTTACTGTCCGCCGCTATTGTAGAGCCAGTAACCACAGTATGTGGGTTCGCCGTTCATCTATACAGATTTGTATGAACACGGCACGTGGTCAAGCCGCATGCGCATTACGCCAAGTAATATACAGCGGTTGTGTATCCTGCAGGGAAAGTGTTAATTGATGGAAGTGATTATTATCTTAGAAGCAGTGAAAAGTATTTTGTTGTATAATAACCTTTTGAAATTGTATTTGTTACTCAAGATCTTATCTTTGTATACCTACGTAGTTTTGAATGTTCATGTTTACTGTTTGTTAAAAAAAATATTAATATTAAATATTACAATTAATAATCATTATGATAGCTGATTAAATGAAGGTAAAGATGATTTGCTTGCAGGAGCGGGATTGTTGATTATAATTTAGCCTATTATATACATTATAAGTGTTTAGATAACATCTGCATTGTCGTTGTTTCTTAAATATGTCATAATCTCTGATAATTTATGGTAGCTATAGGATCTATATTATGTCAGTAAGCAGTTAATAAAGATGTAATCTCTTAAAATTAAAGTAAGGATCTCCAGATAAGCAAATGTAAAAGTCACTTGAATATTAGGTACTTATTTATTTAGACTCATATATTAATAATAGACTGTTTTTATTTTTTTGTTGATTATGTACTTTGTTCAGTATTGTTCATTAGTCAAAATGCAAAATATGTCTCGGAAATAACTCGCCTAATAATTATAACATTTATAATTATTTCTTTTTTAATATTAGGGCCTTTTTTATTACTAGTTAATAAATTGATGTCCAAGAACCTTTGGTATTTCAATTAAAACCTTTCTACATTGAATATTTTTTCCCATTTGTGTATGCCCTCAGCTGTTACCCCATTTCACTCGGGTATTTTTTTTTTTATTGTACATATTTTAAAGATCATCAACGAGTATAGTGTGATTTGCTGTTACAAATGCATATAGCATTGGCCAATTTAATTTGAAAATGGGTTCAGAATCATTAAGTGCTAATCGAAAATTGATCACAATTCATAGACAACAATAGAATAGCTAACAATTAAGAAAACTATGTTTTCCATTTTTTTTCGAAATATAATTTTGTCCAAGTCGGTTATATAATATATAATAAACCATATCATAACAATATGGAATTCAAAATTTCAAAATAAGAGTTATCATTAAAAAAAGTATCATGATAAATGTTTTATTTTACTATTTTAAAATGATTTAAGAAAAATTACATAAATAATTAAACTTTCTTGAGGAAAATATCAACAGCAGTGCGTGCAAACTGATTTATTATATTTTAACATAAATCTTTAAAAGGTGTTTTTTCTTTAGTTTACTTTGGAAATTTTAATAAAGAATTTATTTTCTTAGGTTTCCTGGTAGTAATGTTGGATAATACATTCTAACTGTTCTATGAAAAGATAATTCAAATGCAGTGTCCTCGGGAGTACAATTCGAAAGATATAAAGAAGTTGCAAATATACGAATATGTGTACATATAATCAAATGTGGTAAATTGTAGTATATTATATAATGTTATAAAATCATAAGTCAAAGTTGTTATTTGTATTTCTGGGGAAATTATTTTAAAATAAGTAAGCCTTGTTTCATAATTTGCAAGATACGGACAGTTGTGGACCTTTTATGCAATGAAGAATGAAAAGCTTATTTTTATTGTTATAGTTTCTTATGTATAATATTGTAACAATATGAAGTGGCATGAACATAAATATGTAATAATTAATGGTTTTTTCTTTAGTTGCAATGGTATCAATTTAAATAGTAAACAATAAGCCTTCATTTTAAGTCATGCAGCAGTTAAGGATTCTGATCCTTGATGATTCTTGCCATCAAAGGTCAGTGGCCTGTAGCAGATGTATCAATTATTAAATTTGCTCAATAATTATTAAAAATTTTATTGGTTACAATTAAATTTAAATCATTTTTCTACGTGACTGAATAGGAAGGAATCCAGTGAGACATTTCTTATTTATCTGATAGCCCTTGTAGAATATGGGCGGCTAGATTAGATAGAATTTGAAAATGATATCTCCATGGCTATCAGAGATCGTGAAAATTCTATTTGTCATATTTTATTATTAAAGAACCTTTCACATGACGCCCAAATGTCCTATCCATAAATGGATTTATTTCATAATGCTTTAAATTTTATCAATTTCCTTTTATAAAAGAGTAAAATATTAATATCTCATAAATGTGAAATAGGTTAGTATATAAAAAGCATATAAATCAAATAATAGAGAGTGAAGTAGATACTAAATCAAGCAATTTACTTTGATAGATAATTCCCCTACCGTACATTATTCTATTCTTTGTCTAATTGCTTGATGATATGACAGATAACCAATGATATTTCAACTTTCAAATTTGTCGGCTATGGATTCTTCACATTCAGCCTTCGATTTGATTAATATATAATTTTATATATAACACATGCATAAACTGTTCGGCACACACATACATTGTTTGATAATAAAATGAAAGTTAATTTCATGAATTGTTTCTATCCATAGTGATAGTGTCATATTTTATTTTAGTTTTTCAACTTTTTACGTAATGATATAATAAGTTAATTTTAAACACGATTCTGGCAGGTGACAGCTTATTCTATTTAATTTTATAGGTCTTGAATAAATAATATAAAATCTAAATCTTAGTAGTAGCCTCTATTTAGGAATTTTCTTTCCAACTGTCTCGATTGCTTAGAGTCGGCCTAAAAATAATTGGCAATTATGATATATGCACAAATCAGTCAAGCAAGACATTGAACATTACTTTAATAATTGTTATACTCCTTTAAATATAAGTAATTTTTATATTCTGTGGTCTATATAAATATTTCATCATATGACATCTGTGGTATTTCAAATGGGAAAGTTTTAACATCTGTGCAATCTTGCCTGACATCTTCCTTTGTGCAATTTCCTCAGGTCGCTCACTCAATGTAAAATCCCGTTATTTCACTTTCGTAACTCATATAACAAAGGCAATATCTATTTGCGACGGTGAATCGAATATATTATAGAGCACGATTTGAAGATCGGCCTGCGTTGTCGTACAGTGACACCGTTATCGGTTGACTTTATTGTGATCATTTATTATCGATTTTAACCTTCTTGTGCAACGTATTGTTTTTATGCTGTTTATTTATTAGAGTGTACCGTTGTTGGGCGCTCAAGCAGGGGATTTTCGTGTCGGAGGCCAAGCGAAGGTGCGTATCATTTAGTCCGAGAGTTCACAAGCCTCAGTGTCGTGAGTTGTACATAAAGCCATTCATTGATAACTGTTCAAGACCTGGGCTATAAATATCCTCATGTGATTTTATCTGTTATGCGAATCTTTCGCTCGGGTCAGTATAAATATTATTGCACGACATACATTATTTTCGATAGTGATTCATGGCCAGCTGCCGATTTACGGAGACTGCTTCGCGTTGCATGAAACAGGTCGCAATCCCGTTCTTCAACGTTTGTTGAAATTTCGGTAACTGGTACTATATATTAAATACATTTTTATTGAAAATGTCATATTGTATCCTAGTCAGAGAAACAAACATTCTATATGTAACTTTCTGAAACTGTAATATGTATAGACAAATATGAAAAATTTAATCTATAAAAGTTACTTATATATGCTCATTATAATGCATTTGATCAATGTTATATAGAGTATTAAATTTTACTATAAAACACAGGATAGACCTTCAAAAAGCTCAGTTAACCTTATTCTAAGAAAGGTCTTGGTCCAATTTCAAAATGCTAAATTCAGTATAATGAGATTTTGATTTGTAGATAAGTTTTTTAGCTAAAAAAATAAGGATTATGTTTGATGAATCGGCAAGTGTCTTTAATAATGTTAATCACACAACAACTTAAAATGTCATCACACAATGAGTAACCACTCAAATTGTAAACAGAACAGCAATGGTTGGCAGTATGATTTTCAGCCTCTCAACTTGCAGATCCAAGATCAAAATGCATGCTGCTTAGAGTTTTGTACTGAGTGCTTGTATTTTACTATCTGAATTTCACATAATGTGCATTAGTATCATTATAAATCTTTGTAAACATGGTTATACTAAGTTTTCACTTGGTTTCTCATTTTTAATATCAACTCATTTAATTTGGGTTGTGTTTGGTTGTGTTATATTTAGCATAATATTAATGAGTTCTTAAATTGATATTCCGGTGGGTCTTCAAAAAGGATATATAGAATTTTGCTTTTCTTCGTAGTAAGAGCCTTTTTTAAAAGCCCTCAAACCTGGGTAAGATAAATTACATTAATCTTACATTCAGTGACCTATAATTTGTCTGCTCTTTGCTGGTGATGCAGGCACAGCTACTTGTGGAAAGTAATAAAGATGGGATGTGTGCTTGCTCTTCAGTTGTTAATTTTTTGCTAACACATGTAATATTCCTATCCATCTACATTTATCATCTTAGTACTGAAAATTGTATAACAAGCACTGCTTAGATTTACACTAAAGTATCAGCACATATATTTAATATGAAACTTAAAATATGCATTAATACTTACTGTTATCATAAGAAATATATTAAATTATGATTCATTTCAAAAATCCCCATCAAAGAATCCCAACTCATTATAGCTATCCCAGCATAGTTAGTTGCAATGTTTTAAAATAAAAAAGTCTTTAATCAATTAACAATAGTGATGTACGAATCAAAAAGCAATGGTTCAGTGGTAAGATTTCCATGGCATTTCTGAGTTTTCTAAGTTATGTGTATATTTACAAATAAATTTTAATTTTAACTTTAAAGATGAAGGAAATAATTGTGAGGAAATCAGCATATCTCAGCATAGGTATGCTGAATTATATTATTTGTATATGTTTCCAAGGTATCTGAAGTCCACCAAACTGCACTTAGCCAGTAGAAAGTGTTTGTAAATAATTTGTCTCATTTTCCCACCAGTACAATCCCCACCTCCACATATTTCTAAATTGAGATTTTTGGCAAGTACCACCATATTTTGATTTGGACTGGAAATAGGACTTAATCAAGTTGTCTTTTGATATACAGCAACACTAATTTAAAATTTACTTATAGTTGTGTTGTAGAACAGAAATGAAAGATTAACGGTATTAACCAAATTTAGGTTGTATAGTAGATATGACAACACATTTATAAACTAACACTGTACCTTAAATTTTCTGCTCTTTGCAGAGTGAGCCGTGTCTTGGGGGAAAAGCAACCCGGGCACTACGGTGGCCCCAGACACCCCAGCACCAGCGCCCCAGCCCCCGGGTAAGTAAAGTAGAATAAAATGTTATTGGAAAGACTTTTTATAATATACCTTTCCAAGTGCATGTGTTATGATTATATGTAATGTATACAAAGCGTTAAAAATCTTAACTTCACATTATGTAATTTAACTATACACACTACTTGCAATGGATATAAGGAAAAGTCAGGCTTTAAAGATTAATGTAATAAAATGGATTAATTTAAATTGATGCCGATTTTTCATGTTCATTCCATGCTATGGTGTTCTGTCCACTTGCATGCTGGTCACGTTTGAGCTTATAGATACTATTATCAGTATTATTATGGTCATTATGTCTAGTTGGAGATTATTAGAAGGAAATGCAGAAAACTTATGTACTTTTGCAAGTTAAGTTTTACTAGCAAATTAGGGTTGCATGTTAATACTTGTTTACAACTTCTTGGGAACATAGCAGAATCAAATCAAAATCAAATCAAAATCATTTATTTCAGGCAATATAAACAAACATACAAAAAGGTATAATTGAGTACAGAGGCCCATA
>DWON01004031.1:0-16937 GCA_018251015.1 Phocides pigmalion okeechobee | reverse complement strand
TTACGGCGGGTTATGCGGGTGGCGGTGGTGCCGCCCCGGGTGAGCTCTAACGGCTCTACCACCTTTAAAACTCGTCTCAGATATAGAAAAAAGAATAATCGAATGAATGAATGTATAATTGAATGAAAATGAGTTCTACTCTCGTCTAGTTTGACGAGTAATAATCATTAAATACAGTAATTATTATTAAATGTTGTTATAGAATGCTGAAATAAAGGTGGAGGGGATTGACCACACCGTGCATACCACCGAGAGCGGCTCGTACTGGCGCATGCTGCTCCCCGGGGAGTACCATGTCACCGCTGTTGCTCCCGGGTAAGTTGCTTCTGGGTAACATTAAGGAACTAAGATTAAGTATGGTTGGTAAGATGAAGGTGGGAGAACTATAGCTCGACCGGGGGGGTATCACCGCCGCCCTCATAATCCGCCGTAAAGCATTCCTTGTGTTTCTGTTGGAGGGGTGCGATTGCCGGCTACACCATCGTAGTCCTCAGGAGTAGCAACGTATCTACATTCGAGCTTAAATAGCTTATAAGTCGTGTTTGTGTTTGTACGTGGGGTCTATGGACTGCGACTACTTAACATCAGGTGGCTTGCATGCTCGTTTGTTACTGTTCGGCACACGACGGCAGTGTATTACATGGCGTAACGCGCGTGCGGCTTGTACATACCTGTTGTACATGTACAAATTTGTATGAATTACGGCAAACACAAGTGCTGTGTTTACGTCGGCGCTACAAGACTGCGACGGGAAACAACGTCTGTCTATTCGTAGATGCTACGCGGACACTAAAAACAATATTTCAGTGAATTGTCGGCTCATCTTTAATCTAGGAAATATGCTCCTGTTTAGTGCCACCTCCAGCAACGCTGACTCGATGTAATAACCGGCGCTCATACCACAGTGAAAGTGTTATTTTTTATATGCTAACAACGATTTATCTACCGTTAAGGCTCAAACGCGCGCGTAGGCACTCTACGACAATTCTCAACTACCACGTGTACGGCTACGGCTACGGCTTGTACAGCCGTCTCACCTCCCGCACCTCCCGCTTTACCACGCCTGAGGGGCGGGGACGCCAAACTTCTTACAGTACATTATTTTTTCCAGCTTTACCCCATCACAGGCTACGGTGGTCAACGTCATGCAGGACAAATCGCGCACGGTCAACTTCACACTGTACCGCCGTTCACGCGGGCTCACGGACGGTAAGTTGCCACCCACGCTGCGATACCACGACAACTCCGGCGTCACATTAACATACTGCTGGGTCTTGGTCGCTAACCTGGTTCTGGTGCTCATTGTGAGAGGTTAGGCAATGGAAGATTGTTGGAGGAAATGGGTAGTGGTCTATTGGGCTGATGTGACAGGCTAAATACACTGAGGGATTGTTGGGGGAAACGGGTAGTGTTCTATGATTGGGCTGATGTGAGAGCGTAGGGACGCTGGGGGACAGTTGGGGAGAAATAGGGTTTGATGTGAGATACTGTCAATGGGGTACGGTTGGGGAGTGAAGTCAAAGTCAAACATATCTATTGTGGACTGAGTGTGACTGAGTAATATTCTACGATCGGGTTGATGTGAGGATAGGAGAAATGTGGGTTGGTTGGGGAGAAACGGGGGAAGTATGATATGATCAGTGTGATACGATAGGACAATGGGAGATGGTTGTTAAAATAACCCCTATTTTATGTTCTATGATTGGCTTGATATGAGAGGCTAGCTTCACTTGGGGATACTTTGGGAGAAATAGGGTGATGTTCCACTCGGCTGATGTGAGAATACGGGGAATGGGGGAAGGTTGGAGAAAAACGGGGGAAGTTATATATGATCGGGCCAATCTAAGAAGATAGTGGAAATCAGGGATGGTTGAGGAGAAAGGAAAAAATATTCTATGATTTAGTATAGTATACTTTAGGGGTAGGGTAACCCTTAAGATATTATATTAAGAGAGAGATCGTTGTGAATAACGACCTGGTGGCTGGTTTTTACTTTCCCATTAGATTTAAATGGTTGCTACAAGGGTTTGTGAGTATCGAGGGGAGAAATATAGCGAGAAAGATGTTTAACAATGACCAAACAATAATATACATAATAAAACATAACTCTCGCTTGTGTTACGTTTTATTTGTAAATTTTTAATGATATTCTAAATGTGTGTGAGTTTGCCATCTATTCTGGGTAAAGGAATTAGGACTAATCCTTTATTTTAACGGTTTCCCACGCCCAGTGTTGGGAGAGAGGTGAACTGTTTAATAATGCTCATTTTTTTATTTCTATACACAGTATAGAAATGTTAAGAATTAGTCAGTATTTTAGAGATGTTAATAGCCAGAAATAAAATTTTAGTTAAATATAGCTATACATAAATTAGTACTTATGAATACTATGATTCATTACTTAACATAGGAACAAATTTGATTAAGACTAAAAGTAACTCAAATTTAAAATTAATTTAAGTAGATTTTATTATGCACAACTGTAGTAATGAAAATTTTAAAACTAATTATAATAAAAGCTTAATCTAAACAATCTAAAGGGAGTCCGTGCACATGTGTTGTGCCAAGAACGCTAGCCCCATTCTCACGGTGAATAGCGATCGCAATGCGCGAAATGAATATTATATATATTTAGTTGATAAGATTATTCAATATATAATAAATATAAAATAAAACTCAAAAATCTATATGATAGCAGCGGAAAACTCAAAATACTTCAATGAGAAAATCGTTAAGAAATCATTTGGAATTTTTCGAATTTTTGACATTTTGAAAATAATACTTTAATACTTAAATATTGTTAAATCACTTTGAACAAAAATATTTCATTGTACTAGTCAATTGTATTATTTTTTTAGTATTTAATTAAATTAATTCAGTATTGTATGTGACATTTTTCTAGTATTGAATATTTTATTAATGAAGTTAAGTATTTTACTGATGTGTTGGGCATTTATAATTTAACCGTTTTAATGGGTCAAAAATTTGTGCTTTTTAAGGGGTACGAAGATATTTCTATTAAAGTTGGCGTCATTATAAATTGCCATCTATATTTTTCCTCAAGTCAGCGTCTCACAATAAATCCTACTTCTGAGGTACATTAAGCATGCGACTTAATGGAATACTGACTCAACTCAAAATTGACGATTGTTGGGAAATCGCAAAAGATCTTGCTATGAGAATTTGTACTTGTCGATGTATAAAATCAACGCTATCCCTGCTGTAGCCGCAGGCCGTATTACACTTCTGTGTAATACGCGACGGAACGCCTTTGCGGCTTCTACACTCCTGTGTTGTACGGACAAATCTGTATGGATTTTGGGCAAACAAAACTTATTTGTTTACGTTGACGCTACAAGACTAGGGGCGGACATTATGTCTCTGTATAAATTGATGATACACTGATGCCAAAAAATACAATATTTCAGTAAATTGTAGGTGAATGTATCATCAGTCTAATTAAATAAGCTCCAGTTACAGCCGCCACCTGATCTAATATGTGAGCGCCGCATTCAAAGTGTCAAAATTGATATATCGCTGGGGCAGTAGTCTTTCAAATTAATTCAAACGGTAGCCGGTAGATGGCGCTAACAGGAACCTGTATCTGTACGTAAACCAATTCTGACCTATCTACTAATGGGTCAGTGTTCCATTAAGCATGCGCTGTGTAAACAAAAAATATATTTAACATAATGTTTCCAAAGACACACACACATTACATATAGAGGGGGGCGGGGGGGTTATTGTGCGCCGCTGAGTTCAGGAATGGCGTCTAAACTACGTCAGAATCCTCATTCTCCTTTATGACCAGTTACTAACCAGCTTATCATTTTTTCTTTGTTTTTTTGGCCAAATAAAGGGTGTTTTTTAGATAAACTATTTACTAATTTATTTAACTCTTTTCCTGCGGCGATCAACACTGTTGCGTATTACTTGATGCAACGCGCTTGGGGCTTGTACACACATGTCGTGTACGTACAAATATGTATGGCTTACGGGCGAACACAAGTGCTCTGTTTGAGTCCTACAAGACTGGGTGCGGACATTACGTCTGTGTATTCGTAGATACTACACTGATGCTAAAAATACAATAATTGTCGGCGCATCTCCAGTCTAGAGAAAACAGCTCCAGCTTAGTGCCGCGTCCCGCAATCCTGACTCGATATAATGATGAGCTCCGCGGTCAAAGTGTTAAATACTAAATTGTTTTTATATTATAATCAGTGTATATTGAATTATGTGATATTTTTATTGCTTCTGGATAAAATGTAATTTATTACTCGTTAAACGTACAAGCAATTTTGTGCCGAATTTAAATTTAAATAATTTGTGACTATTATGAAATTCTATTGTAAATATAGACTCGAATGTATTTTTAAACTCGAATAATTGTAAAACGGATATAGTTATTTATATACAGGGTGTAATTAAATTTTAATGTTGAGATCTGGGATCGACAATACAAATTAATTATTCCATTAATGGATTATTGGTTTATTTAACTTGCGTTGTCGATTTTTTTTATAAGTTCCAACTCAATCCGATCCTAATTTACCTGGAATCGCATATAGATGTGTTGCTACTCCTGAGAATTAAGAACGTCGCATTGCTTGTGACCTTGTGGCATCCACATCTCTCCAAAACCGAAGAATTGCTTTAATGAGAGCAGTGGTTGGAACTAAAACATGGTAAAAGTAATGTTATAGTGATTTTAATGGCGGATTGAACATAATTTCTAAATTAATGAGACTTAAAAAATGTTGAACAATTTGTAAGTGGCCAAATGTTAGAACAAAATAAATACGTTTGATGTAATAAGTAACTGCATGAGGACTAGTCGATATGGCTCATATTTACTACAATCTTCGAACTAAATCAAAGCGGGGCAAAATTAGGTGTTAAATACATTAAAATTTTATGAAGCTTTTGAAAACCGAGAATTACATGTATTTCTGCCGTTTTTAAAATTACACCAATTTCTTTACACCCTGTATATTATAAAATACTATATTTTTCTTGTAATTAAATTGAAAATATAGGCAATTTTATTCCGTCTCAATTAATTATGTAAATAATTTTTAATGTATGATAGTTGAATGTAAAATTTTACTCCAAATGAAATTTTGCTCATTGACTGTAAATAAATATTTAGTTTTAATAAATAATGTTTATAAAAATTAACACTTCTTTTCAATATTAACTCGTTTTTGTACACTGTGTTTTTAATTTTGAAATTTTTTTTCACGGTCTGTTTTATCACTCGCTGATAAAAGTTTTTATCTGTACATAACTTATTTGACAACTGACATTTATAGTTTTTCGATTTTTATTTGAGCCTATTCACTTAACACTTTAATTGCGGGTAACACAACTGTTGTTTTTTACTTTACGTAACGCGCATGCGGCTTGCACACAGTTTGTGTATAAATACTGTTTGTGTACAAGCGCACGGACGAACACGTGTTGTGTTGACGTAGGCGCAAAAAGACTGGGCGACTACAACGGCTGTATATTCTTATCTCGTGTGAATCGTCGGTCCTATTCAGTCTAGAGAAAACATCTCCAGTTTAGTGCCGCAAATCGTAACGCTGACTAACATAAATGGAAGCGCCGCAGTCAAAGTGTTTATTATGAATTTAGCCGTGACCACGGCCCATGCAATTGATTCGAAATATCGGAAATTAGAAAGCGTTAATCGTGAGTACACGTTATGTAGTAAAAATATAAAATCTGTCAAATAAGTTATGAGTTCTTTGAAAACGTGATAAAACAAGCCATTAGAATTTTAATTTGTTTCTTTTGGTTTTTTGGGTTTATCTTATGTTACGCTCTCTTGATTTGCCCTTTTAGATTTCATTTTCCCTTTTTTGTTATCCTTCCTTAGTGTACTAATTGTAGACACGTGGGAAGTGTAACTTTACACAGAAAGTATATAAGTATACATTGAAGTTAACGGACTTATTCACAGCATCAAAGTATGTATCAAGTTTCTTTTGTCAAAGCATTTTTGTACTCAGTATCCTTCCTGGAAGCATACTAATCGTAGACACAAGGGAAGTGAGACTTTACACGGAAAGTACATAAGTGTACGTTCAAGTTAACGGAGTTATTCACAGCATCAAAGTATTTTCTTCAAGTGTCTTTGGTCAAAACATTTTTATTAAGTATCCTTTTTGAAATATACTAATCGAAGAAACATGGGAAGCAAACTTTACACGGAAAGTATAACTTTAATACATTGAAGTTAAAAAACTAATTCACAGCATCAAAGTATGTAGTGGATGTTTCTTTTTTCATTTTTTTTTGTAAATTCATTTAAAAATATTGAGTACACTTTCGGTATTCATTAATGATGTAGTAAATTTTAACACGGTGATTATAATAATTAATTCATTTTTTTTATCAATATACTTAATTTAAAACTTTATATAGTTTTATCACTTATTAAAAATATTGCATACTTTTGTCTACTAGTTATTCGTTGTTTTTTTTATTGTGATAGAGTAAGAATCGGGCATGCAGGCCACCTGATGTTAAGTGGTCACTGCAGCCCATGGAAGACTAAGATGGTGGCCTCCAATAATGTATATCCGGCAACCACACCTCCCCGACCGAAACACAATACATGAAGGACATGTTGCTTTACGGGGGGTTATGTGGGTGGCGGTGGTACCGCCCCGGGCGAGCTCTAACGGCTCTACCACCTTTAAATGTTTGGTAAAATACACTATTTGATGCAGTTAAAATATGTTTTAAGTCCGTTAATTTACTAACATACACGTTCGTTTTAGTAATTTAATATTTTTTTAATTCTGATATGAAAACTAATAATTTGAATAAAATTATAATTCCGTTAACTTTTTTCTTATTTTTTAGTTAATGTCATAACGATTCTAGATTGCTACGTTGAAATCTAGAGTATATTAATCTGAGAAAAAAGTCCAAATAGAAATTACAATTCAAATTAACATGGATTTTAATGGACTAAATATTTTTTGAATCATTCAATAAAATACAAAATATGGTTTTCGAAAATAATAATTAATGTTTCATGTGTCTTCTAAGTACATCTTAGAAGACAGAAAACAAAATAACATTGTTATTAACATATTACACCATACTATAGTGTTATATAGTATAGTGACTATAGTATCATCACGTCATTATATACTAATACACTGAAAAAGGCAGCATCAGATTATTACTGATGTCCCTGATCTGTCATGCAAAGGAATTAAGATTCAATTTCCGGCCACACAGATATTACTGTTAAAAAATTACTTACAAATAAAATATTATAATGGATATAGTAAATCGAAGAATTACGTTTACAGTTCTGGGTCTGGGTGTTCATGACACCCACGACACAGCAAATCTTAGGATAGAGTACGAAAGTATTCTCTATTTACGAATGGTTATATTCACTTAAAGGTTTAACCATTGCCTGTCGATACTACCAGTGCTGACAGCTTACCTCTAACATCACTCGTAGAATATAAATTACACCGATGTGCTAAGCTAAACCATATTGAACTTTCCTTCGTTTTTATCTTGATTTTGGACCGCGCTCCGGCACTGAACTGCACTGAACATCGGACTGACGTTAATTTGTCAGGCTTTGAACAAATTACTGTCATTAAATTGTGCTGCAGGCATTGTACATCTGACTGATATTCATTTGTATCGCACACATCTAAAATACACTATACTGAACACTCGTGTATATAAAATGCTAGGAAAATGTACAGCACATCTTAACTGATCTGGATTGACTTTAATCTTTTTTCTTGACACTAAATGATACTTAAAATGTTAATTTGCATCGAATATATTATTAAAATTATATATAATGTAGATTTGTCATACACTGTGCTGAACAACATACACAACTAAACTTATCTATACTGTACACGTGTCAAAATATATGCGCTGAATATTCGTATGTAATCAATTAAAATATACACTGTACAGTCGTATGTATAAAATGCTAGGAAACTGAACAGACATTAACTTGCCCCTATCGTACTAAATGACCCTCAACACACTAATAACGGGCAAATCTTCAGAGCGTAGCAGGCGCGTACGTCACAACATCGACGGTCTTTCCGCAGCGGACTTCGTTCACCACAACTACCTGAAGATGGAGAGGTTTCTCCAGGATCTAAGGGACCAGTACCCGGATATCACCAAGCTATCGAGCGTCGGAAAGTCGGTGGAAGGACGCGATTTGTATGTTCTGGAAGTGACACGCAACCCCGGGGAGCATTTGCCAGGTGAGCACCAGGCGAGGTGACCATCTTATTCCTCTGAAGTAGCAACGCATTTTCGTAGGATCTGGAATTTAGTTCTTTTTGAGGTTGTATGTGTTTCTAAAGTTATACTGTGTAATGTGAGGTATATGAATGTACGTATGTATGTGTGTATGTACGTATGTATGTAATCATTGACTGATTTAAAAAGAGTGCCGAAAGCTTTTCCCGCCGGGTTTTTTCTACCGGTCGATCTTACCAACTACGCACAAAGCCGATGTACTGACTTTACATTGTACCCCTGACATAAATTAAGTATGACCTTATAATTCAAATTCAAATATTTTATTTCATTGTAAGGTATTTACATACACTTAATGAACGTCAAGGGTACAATGTAAGCCGATGTACGGCTTTGAGCGCCCTGTTGACCGGGAGAAAAAGCCGACGGAAAAATCTCTTGAAAAAAATGAATAAATTATTTGAATTTGTGTATGTCTGGTCTCTCGCTCTTGAGGCATTCCATCTTAGTAGCAACGCATCTACTCTTTTTCTAAGTGGACGGCTGAAGTGACCAGCAGCTAAGTTGTTCATATAGCTACTATTTAACATCAGATGGCCTGCATGCTCCTTGCCTTTAACAAACACATTTTTGAACAGGCAAACCCGAATTTAAGTACATAGCGAACATGCACGGCAACGAAGTAGTGGGGAGAGAGCTGCTACTCCTCCTCGCGAAGTACCTCTGTCAGCAGTACACAGCTGGGGACCCACGGGTGCAGAAACTGCTAAACAACACCAGGATACATCTGATGCCTAGCATGAACCCTGACGGCTACGAGAGGAGTAACGAAGGTAGGATATTTACATTCATTTTATACTTGTAATCTTGTTTAACACTTTCCCTGCGGCAACAACACTGAAGTGTAATTCTAGGCGTGACGCGCTTGCGGCACCTACACACCTGTGTTGTACCGACAAATTAGTATGGAATACGGCATACACAAGTGCTGTGTTTACCTTGGCGCTATAAGGCTGCGGGTAGTCACAACGTCTGTGTATTCGTAGATACAACAAGGATGCTAAAATGCGATTTTTTGTAAATTATTGGTACATCTTAAGCCTAGAGAAAACAGCTCCAATTTAATGCCGCGTCATGCAACGCCGAATCGATATAATATATGAGCTCTGCCATCAAAGTGTTAGACACGTTTTATTTCCTTTCAGGTGATCGCCGCGGCGTAACTGGCAGGGCTAACGCACATAATATGGATCTGAACAGGAATTTCCCAGATCAATTTGGACCTACAGAGGTAAAAAAACAAAAATCAAAATATTTTTATTCAAAGCAGATTATTTTAAGAAAAACTTTTAAGATTATGTTGTAAGATAGAAAAACATAAATGCGATATGGCTGGGTTGGTTTTGACGGCACTTTCAGTGAGGTAGCTGATATTATAAAGAGTAAATAACGCTAATTTTACTTTAGAACGTACTTACGTTCGACATATTTACGCCGCTTGGCTTCTTCTGCAGCCTCCGCCGCAGCTCCAGCCCTCGTCACCATTCCGCCGGCGGGAAGGGGCCAACGTACAGACGCATGTTGTATCCCATACGAAAGCCCTCCCGTACTATCCGTGGTTCTAAAACTGAAGGGATATCGACGGTGGCAAACGCCCGTTTAATGATATAACTATTTTTGTAAATTACAGGATAACGAAACTCAGGAGCCGGAGACAGCTGCAGTGATTTCCTGGTCGAAGACCATCCCCTTCGTTCTATCTGCAAACCTCCACGGGGGTGCGCTGGTGGCGAACTACCCTTACGACGGCAACCCTTCCATGACCAGTGGTACTGAGTACCTATCACCCGATAAAGACGTCTTCTTGCATCTCGCTCATGTTTATTCTGACGTAAGTCTGTCTGATAATAATAAAATATTACTCCTTAAAAATATAAATGAAACGTTAGTATGATTTTTAACTAATATTATACGTTTTAGTATGAAACAAGTACTTGTGATTTTTGATTGTCGATATATCGAACTAGGTGCATGGCCTTTATATCAAGTTTATATCAGGCGTTTAAGTTTCTGTTTTGCGAGCAAAGCCGGAAGGTAATGCCAGTGTTATTTTAATTTCAGGCTCATCACAAAATGCACTTGGGCCAGCCGTGCAAAAGCAACCCGGCTGAAAGGTTTCCCGAGGGAATCACAAATGGTGCTAAATGGTGAGTATTTATTTACTAAGCAAGAATGAAAGAAGGAAATTTAGGACAATCCCCCTATCGCTTCCTCCACTCTTTTCCTCCTCTTTCTTTCTTTCTCTCCTCCTCCCATTCTCCCATGTTACTTCCCTCTTCCTCTCCTCCTCTCCTGCTCTTTTCCTCACCTACTCACATCCTTAATAAATACAAAAAAATCACGGCAATATATTTTATTACTTTATAAATTTAATTTCATTCTGCGTTCAAGTGGTCGGTTAGGACATTTGAGTTTACGGAGAGACATTGTTCCCTCTGCGTGTTCTCTCGCCTTTATAATGGTGATTGATCTGATCAAGGGCTAAAACTGGTGCCTACGTCATCCTTTCACCACCGCACCACACGCGAAAGCTTGCGGTTCTATCCTCATCAACTGCAAACATGGTGGTCTTCCACAGTTCGGTTTGCGCGTTCATTTCCACCACGTACGTGCAAACTGTGGAACGAGCTTCCTCTTGACGTACTCCCTAAACGCTATTACACGGGGCCTTTAAAAGCTGGCGATGGGGATTCTGGTGTTGCAAATGTCCAGGCGATAGTGACTGCTTTCAGGTGGCTCGTCTGCCTTCTCCTTAGGCTAATCTTTTTAACACTTTCCCTGCGGTTACAACATTGCTGTGTAATTCTGGGCGCGACTCGCTTGCGGCTCTTACACAACTGTGTTGTACAGACACATTTGTATAGATTACGGGCGAACAAAAGTGCTGTTTTTACGTCGGCGCTACAAGACTGGGGGCGGACATTACGTCTAAGTGTTCGTAGATGATACACAGGTGCTAAAAATACATTATTTCAGTAATTTGTCGGCGTGTCTTCAGTGTAATCAAACAAGCTCCAGTTCCGCCTGCCGCAATACTAACCCGATCATATATATCCGCGGCGCAGTCAAAGTGTTAAACGCAGTTAATACTAAGCACAACCTGGCAACCCCACTGTTGGGCGTCACGCGCCACCCCATGCGATCCCAGCGCTGGGGAAACACGACTTGCCCACATCCAAACCCTACAAGTGCTTTATACACGCGGTAATTTTAATTAGAGAAATTATTACATCAAAAGTTCCCCGCGACAGCGTCCACCCGAAATAAGGATACGTTTGAATTATTTACAATATAATCTTTCATTTAAATGATACAACCGATGAAGGTCTATGCAATTAACAATTCCAACCTCCTCGTCTTTATAGTGACTTCATATGTACATAATTTCATTGTAAATTTACACTTCTATGTCAATGTTCACCGCTAGTGGCGCTATTGTTGCTACATTTCAAAATTCAAACGAATTTTGAAGTTATTTTTGATGCCATGTTATTCAAAAACACTTTAATACCAAATGGGAATTTTGACACGTATTTACACTAAAAAAACTATTTTTAAAAAAAAAAAAAGAGGGGGGGGGGGGGGGGGGGTTACATTGTCGATTTTTGAGGGAGATTCGAGCCAAATCTCACATCACCTAGGGGAAAGGGAGACGTTCCCTAACATAATATATATTTGATTTACTGGATACAGGGCTCTCCCCCAACTGGAGGTCTGGAGCATCCCTCCCCAATCAGCTCCAATATGGAAGGTCTAGAGCATACCGCAACGCTGCTCCAATGTAATTTGGTAGACAAAGATAGTTTCAGATCCAAATCATTTCAAATATTTTCAAACCGCAAAAATAACTCCATCATTTAACAATATTTAATAATAATACCAACAGTGAATATGTGCGATACATTTTAGCCAATGGCGGTCACCCATTTTAATCCCGCCCGCACCTGACGTAACTTAGATCATATGCGATCTAATCACGAATTTATTTACTAATACGATTAACGCTCTCCATGCGGCTACAACACTGCTGTGTAATTCTGGACGCAACGCACTTGCGGCTCCCACACAACTGTATTGTAGCGACACTTTTGTATGGAGTACGGCCGAACAAATTGATATTTTTACGTCGGTGCTACAAGACTGGGGCCGAACATTACGTCTGTGTATTCGTAGATGATACACAAATGTCTAATAAAACAAGCTCCAGTTTAGGGCCGCCTCCCGCAATACTGACCCGATCATATATATCTAAGTCGCACTCAAAGTATTAATTTTTAAATACGTTTCATCCAATAATTTCCTGCTTTTACATCATGGAGGTTGAATACATTTTAGCCACTAGAGGTCACCCATCGAAATCCATAACGCGCCAATGCTTAACTCAAATACAATCTGCATATTCATGGGCACGATACGATCAATTGATAAAATACGTTTTTTGTACAACACAGTGATAATTACATAAACCTTCATTATGGACATTGAATAAAACCAAAAGGACACAAGCGGTCACATTTCATTACAAATTTACAACCTTTCAATATTAACATCTACATTATATCTAACACAATATAATGTACACATTCGTCTTATTTTGATTTGAGACGAGTTTATAGAGATGCCGAAATTCGACACGACATCGGCGCCTCTACAAACGCACCCAAAAAGTAATACTTCAATTTTTTCCCATCGTTGACACAAATATAACATATGACTAAAGTCGAAAAAAATAGTGCCTCATTATCCATAATTCCGTCGAACTCAAAAAAGAGAGGGCAAGGGAGGGGGGACTCGCGTACAACAAACACATTTTGATTCTACCGACACGTCGTGTATATATCGTAAAATTTGATACACCGTCTTGCTCACACACATTTGGACTTGCACTATTCCCTTTCACACAATCACACACAGTTTGTATAATAGTCACACAAAATATATCGATTCCTCCTTACAAACTTGGCCCTGGGAATTAATGCGGCATGACACGCCCTACTCGCTATTACGATCCATCGTGGTTTGAAAACATTGTGTTTGACGGTGGTAAGGCAAGATCTAATATCGTAAACAAGAATGTTTGAGTTTTCGCATTGTTAATTAACAGAATAAGAGACTTGAAACTTTATAGATCTTTTCGTAGATTAAACACAGGCTGTATTTTGTTCAGCAAAAGCTGATTTTCAACTTAAAAAAAATTAAACGAATATTATCACGGAATATATACATTTTACCATGTCCCGCGTACTCACGATTAACGATTATTGATATTTCGTGTCAGTTGCACAGCTGACCACGACCCGTGATAGCCAAACATTTAGAAAATAAATCATATTTTAATAAACCCGCACCTGATTTGGCGAATGATCATTCGAATTTAGAATTTTTTACGGTAATCATTAATTCATTTTTAATTTTTTCGTACATATCTGGTATTTTTATGAACTGATATTAACATTTTCTGTTATTACAAAAACTATCGCATAGAAGCATTGATAATGTTTTTACGTAATTTAAAAATTTTCAAGCATTATTTAATAGAGATATACTACTATTTAATTTATGATTTTTATGTCATGGAGAGACATTTAATAAAAAAAAAAAGTTAGATTATTAATTGTATTTTTTTTCTTTTGATTATTATTATTGTAACATTTGTATAAACAAAGGATTGAATATATACTTGAATGTAATTTAAGGCCTTGTTATCGCCTATGTTACATTTTCTTAGCAAAAGTAGCAAGCGAGCCTCCATGCCATGGTTACATGGTCTCTACAAACCATGGATATGTACATCCAAATTCGAACTATTTCTCTACCACCTTACATCATTACAGTACATTTAAAAAATATAACGTGTACAACAGACGATACGTTAACCCGTGCCTTCGTGTTTTAGTTGGAAAAAGGCATAAAATTTAAAGGTGGTAGAGCCTCATAACCCGCCGTGAAGCAACGGCTTTTTCATGTTTCGATTGGGGCGGTGTGGTTGCCGGATAAAAATGATTGGAGGCGACTATCTTAGTCCTCAAGAGTAGGAAAGCAATCCGGTCCATCCTTAAATAGAACTTCTGTTTTATTTGTGATTAGACGTGGTTGTCCATGGGCTGCAGTGATTAACATCAGATGGCCTGCTTGCCCGTTTCTTACTCTTTCATAATTAAAAAAAAAAACATTTTATTAGTACCTTTTGTTTATTTAAAATGTATTTATTCATTCCGCTATGATATCAGTTTAAAGCATGTCATGCCGCTATACCGACCAGAGCATGTATTCCCGGACCACTCATTCCTCATCACAGCGCTCGGCTCAGACTCATCTCAATAGCAACTTCCCCACTCATTACGACCGACCACCTAACGTAGGCCGGTATCTTCGATCAGAACTGGTAAACCCGCAAAATACGTCAGACCCAGTAAACAGCGGGATTGATAGCATCTTACCGACGTTTTCTCTTTACATCACAACAATATTATATTATTACGAAAAAATAATTTAATCTAGGGGGATGTTTACTTCTGAGAATTAGCCTGAGCAAACAGTTTTCTCGAGACCTGAATTTCTACCTACCTCCTTAAGTTATGACAGTGGGATATGCATTATAGGAGGGTAGGAATACCGCTTTTGTGCCAATCCGTCTATCGCGCGAGTGTTGAGCTTGTTATGGTGAGGTTCAGTCGCACTTGGGCAGTACTGACGAGTGGTCGTCTTCTCGAGGCCGCCTCATGCCCCCCACTGCGGGAGCCGCGAGTTCGATACGTGCCTCAGTTGCACACAAGAGGCGCTGATGGGTGGTTGTGTCGGTCTTGCAGCGAGATTCCTATTGCTTCATCTCCCATAGTAAGATTTGCGAGCTTATTGCACGTAAGACTCAGTTGCACGTAGCTCGCACTGGCGATTGTCGTAGCGAAGTCCCTGCTTCATCCCCCCTCTGTTTCGAGTCGCGAGCTCAACGCGCAGCTCAGTCGTACACAAGCGGGGCTGGTGAGTGGTCGTGTCGGTCCGAGTTCTCCGTTGATCCATCCCCCCCACCGCGTCGCGAACTCGGCGTACGCGTCTCAGTTGCGCACGGGCGGCGCTGGCGAGTGGTGGTGCCGCTCCAGGTCCTCGAGCGACAACGCGTTCGGCACGTGCACGGAGGGTAGCTTGCCGGCGGAGGCGCGCGCGAGCAGCTCCGGGGAGAACCACCTGGCGAGCTGGTTGTCGCCGCCACCAGCGCCGTTACCCGCCATTTCTGTTCACCAAACATTTTTTTAATACCATGTTGTTCAGTCTCTAATTAATGTTCTATTTTATAGCAACCATGAATGCGTTGCTACTCTGCTACTACTCCTTTCTGACTAGAACAGACTAGAACCTGACTAGTGTTATAGGTGTGTCGAAGCCGAACCATATTCCGGGTTCCCCGACCATGCCGACAGTAAATATGGACGGTTGACATAACTAGCGTCCGTACCGCTCACTAAACCGTAGAATTGACGTGTCACAACGAATGTAATAAAAATAAAGGCAATGGCAATGCTCACCGTTGATATTCCTCTGATGGGATTGCACAAGGAGCTGGTGCAGCGTGGTGCCGCTGGGCATGCCGCGGGCCATGTTGCCCATGCTGTTCATGTTGTTCATGCTATTCATATTGTTCATGTTCATATTGTTGTACTGAAACAAAATTATGGAATTGTTATTTATTATGAAAGATTTAGGAAGTACCACAAAGTATTTATTTATGTATTTTTTTAACCTTGTAATAGAAGGAAAGGCCTTTTTTATGTACATCAAAATGGCAAACGAGCGTGCTGGTCATCTGACGTTTAACACTTTCTAATAGCGACGTACAATACTTCTGTGTATTGCGGGTAAATATTTTCAGATCGCTATAATATAGGATTCTTCAAAAAAGTATCAAAAATAGTTCTTAGAACTAATATTATCGCGAAATTTATAAATTTTATTATGTATGGGGGAATCACGATTAAAGATTTTTGATAGCCGTTATTTAGACTCGGTTGCAAGGCTCGTGGTCACGGCGACACTGTAATTCGAAGCCGGTGCTGCTGACGCCTTATAGTGATTATAGCCGTTACACTTTAGACAACTAAACAACTGTCGATGAGCGACGGTGACTTTTTATTAAATGTTTATGATTATTGTTAATTAAAAAAAAGAGAAGTCAGGGAGTAACAATAAATACCTAATATGATGTTTAAATATACTCACATTATTAGGAACCTGCTGTCTTTGCTGCGGGTGGGGGAACGAGCGGGCACCACCAACCATTTGCTGGAATTTAAATTCACATTTCATTAATTAAATTCAAATTTACATATACATTAATGAATTAATGAAAATAGTTAAAAAATAACTAAAAAACACTGCTTTTTCAGTGATCTACTGATACCATGCACCCCACGCTTATTTTACATACCTTTTTTTTTATTGTTTATACTTTTTTAGTTGGATTTTTTATAAAAGCATGTTTTTTAGTTTTTTTTAACTATTATTCAATTTTCATTTTTTTTTTTCATATTGCATGGTCATCCGTCCTTGATACGAGTGCAAAATTTCAAATTAATCAAACATACAACTCAAGCCAACAAAAGCTTGTTAAT
>DWON01004030.1:0-16938 GCA_018251015.1 Phocides pigmalion okeechobee | reverse complement strand
GAGGCGACCATCTTAGTCCTCAAGAGTAGGAACGCATCCGCGTCCATCCTTAAATAGAACTTCCGTTCTATTTGAGACGTGGTTGTCCATGGGCTGCAGTGACCACTTAACATGAGGCCTGCAAACCCGTTTCTTACTCTTTCATAATTTAAAAAAAAATTGTTCGAAATATTCTACAAAAACATTAATCGTCAGTACCCGGTACACGATAAAAAGAGCCTAATCCCCCAAGAATGAAAAAAGATTCCTATATTGTTATAATATAACTTAATATCGTGAACGCAGAAAATGGAAACCGTACAAGCGGGAACAAATCTGTTTATACGAAGATCGCTTGTTCAGCGCTTAAATTCTATTCGGAAAAATTTTGGCGTCGTATGGATGAGAGTAGCAAAATTGTGAATCTGTAATACAATGTTACTATATTTATCTTGTACTGCGGGTCTGATCGTGAAGTAGGAGCTTTATTTAAAATTAAGGGTACTGATTTTTTTTTGCGCGGGACTCAGTCCCGAATGGTTCTGCTGAATTCCTATCGCCTAAAAGATTATGGTGTTCCTATATATGTTTTTAGCCGAGACAACGGGTATGTTATAGCATTTTTATGCAGTTTTGACAGCAACGGCACACAGCCCAAATCGCTATATACCTAGAATACTGTTTTTTCTCAAAATAGATTTTTTGTATAGTGTATGTGTACACTAAGAAAGGAATGACAATCGACCTTTCTGAAATAGGTAAAAAATTATGTGAAAGAGTACAAAATTGATGATATAAAATTGCGTCTTCTTTTTTTTCATTCCTTATATTTTCTTCAAAAATCAGGGGATAAATACAGCTGCTAGATTTATTAAAATTTATAGTAATGTCAACGTCTGTGCGAGAAAAGATGAAGACAAAAGTTAGTCTGCTATAAGCTTAGCAATACGTAATTTGTAAAATATTGCTTAAAAGGCGTTTATCTTAACTAAAATAAATAATTCGTTAAGTTCCAAGGCAATATAGTGGATACAAGGAAACAAACAAATAAAATAGTACCTTTGGGATCTAAACCACCAACCGTACCAAGACCACCGTAAACAGTTGTTGTGTTTGGTTGGAGAGGTTCAGTTACCGCTTACACCTACAAGCGAGGCGACTGTTTCAGACCTCAACTATGCACGATCAGGCTGGACATTAGTCTTGTTTGAGGTTTGACGTAGATGTCCATGGGATATACAGACCATTCAAAATCAGATCTAACACTATAAATTGATAGTAATTTTCTTATACGCAGAACATTGAAATATTAGAAGTGCGTGCGTGGGATTCAAACTTCGAACCGCGTATGTGTCTGATTCTGTCAATATTTTTGGCAGGCAGTATAGTGAAAAGTAATAGAGGCTATCACGTCCGGATACTCGAAACGGCAGCTTTTCAATCGGTCTTCACGCTAAACGCGTCCAAATCCGACTGCTGCCATGTGACTGACGGCACCACGCTTCGATTTAAATATTTAGGAAGCGATTAGGGTTGTCAACACAAACAATGAAATTAAGTCATGTCTTCATAATTGGAGTGATGCTACTTTCGGGTGGTCTCATGCAGTCCTCATCGTCGCTATTATAATTTGATCAAATGACGTTTAATATTTAACAGTGTATTTTGTTTTTATACATATTATAGTTAGCAATATCTGCTTAGCTCATTATAAAAAATAATAATAAAATTAACAAAATCGATGAAACTTTGACAACTGACAGTATATTTAAACACTAAAGTTAAATACATGACAAAGTGATATCAAATTTTGAACGTGGCAGAACTATATATCACACGAGTAGATACTCCCACCACCCCCATAATCCGCCATAAGGTATTACTTGTTTTTGGTTTGGAGAGGTGCGGTTTTTGGCTACAATTACAAACACGACAATGTTAGTAGTACTCAGGAGTTCTCAGGAGTAGCAACGCATCTGTACGAGCTAATATAGGTTTTCAGTCATGTTTCAGATTGGATGTCTGAAAATTGCAGCGTTCAATTAATGTCAGAATGCCTACATAGTGTAACATTCTTCTGACATAAAACAAAAAAATATTCTAGATAGTTACATTCGAGTGAATAGTTACATACAAGATATATTTTAAAAACAATTTATTTATTAGTATAAAATATTAAACTAACTAAATACGTGTTTACTTAATTTAATTACAAGTGTGTTTTATAAAATCACACGAATATTTCGTTAGTCAGCTTGTTTTCTTTATTTTATTTTTCATTGTTCTTGTTTAATTTATTTTTGTGACAACCCTAGGTATGGTGCGGTATGCATCGCTAGTTACGGTGCACGTCAGCTAGTCCAAAATACGGGCGATTCCAATCATTATGTCAAAGAGAATGATTACTGATAGCTCGTTATCAACCCATTACTGTCCATTGCTAGGCACATGTCTCGTCAGACAGAAAAGGTTCATTGTCCAATAATTGTGTCAGTGCTGAATGTGTTATCAACTCATTACTGTCCATTGCTAGGCACATGTCTCCTCAGACAGAAAAGGTTCATAGTACAATAATTGTGTCAGCGCTGATTGTCTTACTCATTACTGTCCATTGCTAGGCACATGTCTCCTCAGGCGGAAAGGGTTCATAGTCCAATAATTGTTACAGTACTAATTAGGAGTATTCATTCACATTCAACCCTTGAGAAGTTTACTAAAAAAATTTTAAGCATATCATTTTCTATATGATATTTGTCTACACTACAAAAAGCTTCCGGTCCCGTTGAATAAATATACTTGTAATCTTTTTAATATCATAAATCTAAAGATATTTCTCGTCGGGATTACTTATACCTATAGTTTATTACAATGACTCTGTTATTATAAAAGACTTTACGTGCACGATTATGAATATCATATAAAGTAAATAAGTTAACAAAATAAAATAACCTACACATATTATCCATTTAACCCTTATTCGTTAAACATTAAAATCCTACATTTAAACAATAGAAAAATTTAAACTATTCGTTAGATTTGAGAAAACCTGTTTAAATATCATTACCGTCCTTTATTGACGAATGACTTCATCTATGTATCAACATCACATATGCAAAGCGAGAACGGAGACAAATGCGGGCGGAAAGTTTAGTGCGGGCGGCGGCTTTTCAAATGCAGGTAAAGCCACAGTTAATAATTTAATAACAATTACTTTAATACATAATTGATACTTAATCTTCCCACTCAACTCAAATCAAGTCCTATCTGAGGTATTCTCATGTGAAAATTAATATGAAATATTTTACTGTGTAACGGGTACTCACGATTATCGCTTCTATTAGTTGATAGTTCAAATCAGTTGTTTGGATCATGAACACAACGCAGCTGATATGGAATACCTACCAGAAACTAATTAGAACTTAAAGCATATATCTCATTTACTAAATTATAAAATGATTGCGTAGTTTTGTAACTGACTCAATTTTATTTGACAAGTGAAATGATAACAGAAATATAACACGATTTACGGCTACGATTTATGTACAATAATAACAGTCGTAGTACCTATCCCGTAGCAATGGGTAGTATGTAACACGGTTTTTCGTAAGTAGATACAACAAATAATTGAATAAGGTAATAAATCTAATTGTAGCCTATTAACATATGAGGCAACTATCTTAGTCCTCAGAAGTAGTAACGTGATCATCTAAAGCTCTTAGTTTGATCCGGAAGGTACCACCGCCGCCCTTATAATCCGCCGCAAAGCATTACCGGTTGGAGAGGCGCGATTGCCGGCTACACTTTGAAGCGAGGCGACCATCTTAGTCCTCAGAGGTAGCAACGTATCTAAGTTTGAGCTCAGATAGGATTTCAGCCGTGTCTGTGGTTGTAGGTGGATGTCTATGGGCTGCGGCTACTTAACATCAGGTAGTTTACATGCTCGTTTGCTACTTGTCTCACATAAAAAAATGATTTATTTCAAACAAGCTTAAATGTTTTCTTTTAATTTTGGAAACACCATTCGCCAAAAAGGTACGCATAAGTAACGAGAATATATTGTAAAAGTCTAACATAGTATTATAGCTTATATTATGAAGTATGGGGCAAATATTTTTGACTCTCTCTTATGTAGTAACAAAAAAATTAAAATCTGTATGAAAACTTGTTTGTAAAGTAGAACCTTCTCACAGTTCACTAGAAATTAAAATAGTTTTTACATATCTATTCACCGTAACATTTAGGAGTACCAGAGTTAAAAAAATATTAAAATTAATACCAATTGATCCGAACAAACCATTTCTATTAAAGTTATTTTTGACTAACTGTTAAAGAATGTAAGAGTATTAAAATTCCATCGTCGTTTTATTACATTTTCTGCGATTTCACGTAAAACCTTCAATCACTGTCACAAGAGTTACCACGATCGAAGGTTATGATATATGAATAATAATATCAGTTCTTTGTCGCACCCGACGCAATCACTCGCGAGTGCTTGGTAGTTACACTTATTGAAATATTCAATGTACACAGAGGAATTGCTTGATTTTTTTAATTAAAGTAGTAAACGAAGAAACTTCTCTGATGTTGAGTGAACGTTGCAGCTCATGCACATCCCATCATAAATAGGTCTGAAATCCTGGACGTCGTACGTGAATGCGTTACTACTCCTGAGAATGAAAACGGTTGCCTTGCCTCGTAATATAGAACTGCAATTCTTCCGGGAAGTACTAAAGCCGGCCTCGTAATCCGTAAAACACTTTTTGTATTTTTGGTTTTGTGGTGCGGTTATTACGTACAGTTACAAGCGAGGCGACCATAGCAGTCCTCAAGAGTAGTAACATCTCTGTACGATGTCAGGTTGAAGATTGGTATTATTGAGGTTAGACTAAGAGACCATATAGTGCAGATGGTCTGGACGCCTATAAAATACACAGCATAAAAAAAGGAAACGAACACAAAACATAATTTGTCTTCCTTATTGCGTAAAAGATATCATTGGTGATTGCCGATGATGTATAACGGTCAGAGTATCCGATCGATAACATGATATATAATAGCGTCTACTGATAGGAAAAAAATACTAAGTTACATAATTAGTATTTTGGGCTAGAGAGGTCTTAAGATTTTTTATTGCCCTTTGTATGTCACCACCATTGCTCCGTAGTTTCACTTATGTTTCATAATTGTTCAGAAAAGTCAAAGAAATGTTGTTACACATTGAATCTCAATAATTGCATTAGATTTTATGTATCGTTTAAGCTGGTACCAACCATATTAAAGAGAAGTTCCGTTGAAATCCGTTGGATAGTTTCAGGGATCAGAATGATACGTGATTATCTTATACATTAAAATTACTAAATGTGGTTTAGAAAAAATTGATTTACATACTATAACAATGCATAAAATGATAAGGTAGGATAATAACTCAAAATCATCTAAAATTGTACTTAGTGAGTTTTACCTGTCAACCGATGATATATGGGAAGTAATTTCAGTCCCTGCCGCTTCCGGTACAATAACTGTCAACCATTTTGACAGCACGAGTAGTTGTGGTGGTTATGTTGTAACCGCGTATAAGCAATCTAAATGTACGCTGAACTATAATTTATTAGAATTTACGCATGCTATAAAAACTGTAGTCATTTATATAGAGGTTCATTTTTACGGCGTATGTTGTAACCGCATATTATAAGCAATTTAATAGGACGTTGCTCAATAATTCATTAGAATTTACGCATGCTGGATGGTAGCAGGGTAATTTATGCAAAGCTGTAGGAATTTAAATGTGATCTGACCATTATTTTATTACAATTTACGCAAAATTAAAAAATGTAGCCATTCATCTAAACATTCACTTACTACATCTTGTATTACATTTTGATGGCTCAAAATGTTGATCAAATTTTAAGCCATCAAAATGTAATCTGAATAATAAATTATTAGCATTTACGCGTAATTACAAGTGGTTCTATGTACAGTATAATTTTTATAGTACTGAAGTAATAAGCAAGCGAATATTCAGCTATCGGTAAACAGTTGACGTAGCCCATGTACATCTACATCCTACTTCAAATGGAACTAAAGTTCTAAAGAATGCCGATGTTCTAAAGAGTTAAAGTTCTAAAGAAGATGTAACAGGCCGAACTTCATATAGAAAATAGTGAAAGCGGTCAGTTGTGCGTTATTACTTTGAGTACTAACACTTTCGCCTAAACGCAACGCAACGCAACGAAAAGCAACAATCACTACACGCAGACGGGATTCAACCATTCAATACATTGTAAAAGGATTTTTAACACTTTCCCCGCGGCTACAATACTGCTGTGTAATTCTGCGCGCTTGCGGCTTCTACACGCTTGTGTTGTGCGGACAATTTTTTATGGATTACGGGCGAACAAAACTGCTGTTTTTATATCATATATGTATTATATATCACATATGTTTTTATATTAGTTGAGTTTCAGGTGGTAGAGCCGTCAGAGCTTGCCCGGGGCGGCACCACCGCCACCCTCATAACCCGTCGTAATGCAATATGTTCTTCATGTATAGTGTTTCGGTTGGGGAGGTATAGTTGCCGGATACACATTATTGGAGGCGACCATCTGAGTCCTCAAGTCCATTCTTAAATAGAACTTCTGTTCAGTTTGAGATTGGACGTGGTTGTCCATGGGCTGCAGTGACCACTTAACATCAGGTGGCCTGCATGCTCGTTTCTTACTCTTTCACAATTAAAAAAAAGTTATTTTAGGCTCGGTATAATGCAGGCGCCGCAAATTGCGTGAGAGTGGACAGACTATAATAATTATTTGGCTCATTTATACTCAATAAAGAAAAACAATTAAACTTCCATACCAAAATGTTGTGATTAAATTACTTAAATTACATGTTCATCTGAGTTAAGCCGTTTTACAATATCAAACTTTACAATTTTTATAGCAATAAATCATTTTAGGTGACGGGTATCGAAGGAGCGTACAGATTTACTTGCGAATCTGTGATGCAAGTGCTTCACAAGCACCGCGACAGCGTGATGGCCGTGCTCGAGGCGTTCGTCTACGATCCCTTGCTCAACTGGAGACTGATAGACAACGAGAAGCACTCCATCACCGAGTCCACCTTCTCCTCAGACATGGACTCGCCGTACTCCTTGCCGAGCAGAAGTCGCAATCACCTACACTACGAATCTTTAGAAATGCCTCCAGAAGCGAATCTGAACAAGCGTGCGCTCGCGATTCTCAACCGCATCCGAGATAAGTTGACTGGAAGAGACTTCCCACACGTTGAGGCCGTTGTGAGCGTACCCAAGCAAGTCGATTTGTTAATCAAGATCGCAACGAATAATGAGAACCTTTGTCAATGTTATGTTGGGTGGTGTCCGTTTTGGTGATTGTAATTATGGATATGTCTGTAGTAATCACATTAGATACTATTTGATTAGCGGAGAAGATTATGAGTGTTATAAACTTAAAAAATGTATCTTGAAAGAATATACGTGATTGTTAACAAAACACGTTATAAAGGATTGTAAAGGTTGTCGTACAGTAATTATACTAGATAATATTATTTTTATACTGTACATGAGAAGGTATCAATTTTGTACAAAGCTGAAGATGTTAGAAAAGATCGCTTGATGCATTCAGAATGGCCCTTAACCAAAAATGCGAAATTTGGGTCTTATAAGAAGTTTGTAGATAAATAAAAAATGATCCTTCCAACACTATTGAGCCCACATTAAGAGTCCATTAGTCATTGGTGTCAACGAAAACAGAGAAGTACGTAAAGACACACCAGAATAAAATTCTGGGTTTTAATGTCTGGGTTTTGTCGCACCGCACGGGTAGTCCAAGATCCAAGATATTAATAAAACTTTGATAACGTGATTTAGAATGCGTGTGGCGCCATCTGTTATCGTGTACTCATCATTAATATAACAGGTGTAAGAAGCTTTGTATGCTTCGGATAGCTAGGCGCTGTGCAAGACTAGACTAGACTAGACAAGACTAGACTGGTGAGTGTGTCTATTTTATTTATTGATAAAACTGTAAAATGTTAAGTTTCTGAAAATATAACTTGAATTTTAAGCTTTAAGGTACCCTCTTTTATTTATCTTAAATCCTTAAATAGAACTTCTGTTGTATTTCAGATTGGACGTGGTTGTCTTTGGGCTGCAGTGGCCACTTAACATCAGGTGGCCTGCATGCCCGTTTCTTCCACAATAAAAAAATATATTACTATATATATGTAATACATTACTGTTTCACGGCTAGGCCCAGTTTCATTATACAATATAATTCTTTATTTGCAACAGCGACCCGGCCCAGCTTCGCTCGGGTAATAGAGTTTATAGTTACTTATATTATTTTTCTTTCATACATGTCATACATTACCCAGTTGCAAAAACGAACAATTAGAAACATTTATTTCGAACGACGATTAAATTACTACATTGAATTTAACTATATAATTTCTCGCCTAATTTACAAAAAAAAAACTTTATTTATTATGCACCAAAACCTTCCTCAGGAATCACTCTACCTGTTGTTGAAAACTGTGAGAAAATCTGTCGAGTACTTTTTGAGTGTATCATGAACAGACAGACAGACGCGACAGGAGACTTCCTTTATAATATTTATAGATTAGATGTATATCGACCTTATCTCCTAGGTTACATGTTCTCATATATTACCTTCAAGGCATGTTGATTTATTTATTCTCTCTCATAATTGTCTATACAGGTATTCTATAAAAATGATTTATTATGGATTATTTACAAGAAAATTTATAACAACATGAAATAACAACCAAGTCTATTTAAGTTATGTACAAGTCTGGATCGTACATTATGTTATCTCAGACCGGTTTAACTAGCGATATAATTTATCAGGTCTTCAATAGAGGTTGATTACGTGATACACAATTAAAGTTTAGCATTAATTTTATACTATGACATTGATTTTCTTGTATTTCATAATTATTATAGAAGTGTGACGTAGCGTGGATGTCTTTACGTACATGTTAATTATCTACTACATACAGTTGCTATTATATTTAGATATCGAAAGAGCGTCAAACGTGCATGCAGGCCACCTGAATATAATATGGATAGTCTTTGTTATATCATACTACGATCTTTCTAAAACGGGTGATGCCGTGAAACACAGCTAGTATATTGTAAGTTTATGGTGGTCTTGTTGAAATGTATTTTATTGCCTTATACATTTTACTAGAGTATAAAAATTAACCTTAGCTTACGATGTTACTATTTGCTTAGTATGCTACCTTCACATGAATATCCTTTCAAAATATTTTAAAACGCAAACATACATAGTGAGATATAATATTAAACATGTATAGAACTTAACCTATTCTCACAAATCCATTTCGACAAGTTACACTATTTAATCCAATTATAGATTACGTGTTACTACTGTTGCCAAATTATTAAAGTCGATGTATATTTCGAAGCTAATCATGATATTACCTTGAAATATTGTCATTTTTTGAGAATAGAAACTCACGAAAATGAGTCGGACGGATTTAAGGATTTTCATTATATTCTTGGCTCTAATGACGATGCAAGTAAAAAATAGCGTAGTAATAATAAAATGTGTTCGTGACGTAGGACTATATATGAAAAATGAAACTACACTTTGCAATAATATTGCATTGATTTTATTTTATAAATATTATTAATATCAAAAGTGTCTTCGGTTTCATCTCTTATTGTTTTTGTTGCTCCTTTTTGCATTTATAGATTGGATAACATAAATAGGGACTTAATGTTATTTTTTACAGCCATGCAACAAGATCACCTTGGCTTACTAACTGTAATCATAATTTATAAAAATATATAGAGTAATTTATGAAAGCCAAAAAGTACACGTTCCATAAAATCGAGTTTGCTAGAAATGACTGGCGATAAACCTCACAGAGAATATGTCAGCCTCGTAGATGGTATAGAATACATGTATTACAGTATTTTACAGTTTATATGTTTTATTTTTACAAATATTATTATAGTATTACAGTACTATGTTTCACTCACACAACATAATAACCATTAACTATAACATATTTCCATAGTAACTTATTGATATAAAATTCAACGCATAGATATTTTAAATTTAGAAAACTTTTGTAAAAACGGAGGTCAATAAATTCCAAACAACGAGTCATATTGTTGTCTATTGCCAATTGAGATGTTCATACGTCATAATTTGAAATGGGTAGCGCAGGCAACGCGCGAGTGCGTGAGTCGTTGACAATGATCTTCAATTATGATTCATCGTACCATTGAGGCTTGACTCGATAGAAAAGTGAACTTATTTACCAATGGACTAGCGAACAGAATCTTTTGTTACTCGTTTTTAAAATTACAAAGATCCTTTATTGATCCACAAATGATGTTTTATTGGCCTGATTTTCGTAAATGAATTTAAAGGGGTTGAATATTCAAATAGTTATAAACAGTTTTTTAAATAACCATTAGATTTTTTAAGCAGATCTGTTCTGTGGAGCAAAATAGAATGATGTAGTAAAAACACGATAAAATCTATTACATGGAGCATTCTACATATGTATTAAAATATGAAAATATAATTTCAGTACGTATTTCAGATTACAATAAACAGAGTATATAATATAATAATTTTAAAATAATTCATGAGATATTTACTTTTAAAGTTGAAACAATCGAAATGGTGATCATTGCACAATTTTTTCAACTATGTTGTTTTGAATTCTGTAGTTATAATTTTACGAAATACTAAAGCGATGAAACAAGTCCTAAAAAATATTCATGCAATAACAATAAATACCGACACCTGTGATAATAAGAACAAATATAACTAAGTAATCACAAGGACGCTACAAGGCTTTTCGATTTAGATTTTGCGTTTTGCATTGCATTAAAACTTGTTAGTTATTACTAAACACGTTTAGGAGTCATATCGCTCATGTAGTACCTATATCGGCTCATTAAAAAAAAAAGTTTGGACGTGTTTGTACTGCATAAGCTGATTGATAGTTTATAATCTTCATATTACCGAAACAATAAAAAATATAGGTAGCGTTAGTTTTCCTGAGACAAGGCATTCAAAGTAGCTATGAAGATAAATTAATACTTTAAACATTTCATCAATATTCCATTCTTGTTCCCGTAGAATTTACAAAATGTATGTGTCATATTGCTACATGCGATATATACAATTTGTAAAAATGTAACTACATGATTATAATGATTTTCAATATACGAACAACACTTATATCATCGTTATACATGTACTTAATCAAATACTAACCATTTACTTTGCATTTAATCGTAGAAATATTTAGTTAAAATAAAAAAACGCGTAAATATTTTCCCCGTTATACTTAATGTTTCTATCTATCCATTGAGAATACACAGTTAGTTAGTTCGTGAAATAAGAATACAAGTCTGTATTCTTATTTCTCGAACTTGTTATTCTGTGTATTCCTAAGTTTGTCTGTGTATTCTATGTGTGTTGCAAGTCTTGCAAATTTGTGATAGAGTATCGATGTATCATCTCATTGAAAATGTCATTGTCCTACGTTTCTTACTAATGTCGGGGTCTTCCCCTTTTAAAAAAATATTTCGTGTGTTGTGTGCATAAGTAGTGTTTAATGTAATGGTTCCATTGCAATTCTTTCTTCCTCAATTGCATAACTGTCTTTGTTAGTGCGCGTAATTATCTCAATGTCTTGAGTTTACAGTTTAATAACAGTACTACTGTCCAAGGCTTTCAAATTGAAAAGTATTAAATGAACTCGCATTTTTTTTATTATTTAAATATAACTTTATTACCATATCGTATACCACAGTTTGCTCCACACATTCGTATCTACAAAGTTATATACTACACTTTTGCGACCACACTATCTTTTTTATAACTAACAAACGCTAAAGGATGTATCTTTGAGAGTTTAGTAACTAACACTTTTTCCATGGTCGGTTTGCTTAAATAAATATCCATGTCACCGTCCGATGCACAAAACTCAGTAAGGGTTTGGCGGCAGACGCCGCAGGGTGCCGTGAAGGACGCGCGCTGGTGGGCCACCACCGCCATTTTTTTCACTTTTAAATAACCGTCACACACAGCCTTGCAGATAGCCGCTCTCTCCGCACATATAGCCGGCGTAAAAGCAGCGTTTTCTATGTTAACTCCAGTATAAACTTTAGAATCATCTTCTGTTTGAAGTGCAGCACCGACCGCAAAATTAGAATACGGACAGTATGCCTTCTTCCGAATCTTCACTGCGTCTCGGATTAAGTTTTGCACTGGGTCACCTGTTGGAATATTTTTAAATGTTTATGAGATGTAAAAATAATACTACAAAGCTTAAATGTATCCATTATCAATAAAAAAAATATTGAAATAATACTGGCGAATTTGACGAAATTTCTTGTGAATAAAAATCATTAACTAGTAATTGATTAAGTGTTTGAAAGTCTTCAAGGTAACACGTAGAATGTCGATATCATTTACTGGTAGGTCGGATTTACTATTCACAAAGAGATTTGTATCCTTTAAGTGCCTTGTAAGGCTATACAGAAGATGAATTTTGCGGTTTATAAAATCAACAGATGATTAATGTTCGCAATTATTTATTTCTAATATCATTCACATGTAGGTCATAGCGTAGATGTGCAAAAATAGATGACTCTACATTATTTCATAAGAGACTAATACTATTCTACTAGCATTAATAAATCTACATTAGTGTTTTTTTTAAACATGTATGGGCAAAGCTATAAGGTGGAGAGTAAAATGTATAATATTTTAATACTTGTCGCTACTTACTCAGTGAACTAAAGTCGACAATTTCAAAGTCATCCATTTCGCGCGATTGTATCTTGAATTGTACGAGTGACAAGTAGCGTCCAACGCTCCGTGCGGTCACCGGCCAACTGATTAAGGCTAACGATCGTTAATCAGATACTGTGCCCATAATTGAATGTCTCTTGTGGCCGATATCATTCAAAAACTGCGGATGAAGTACTTAATCTCAATTATAGTTCTGCTATGTAGTAATCAAGATGCTGTCCATTTTTCTTGATGCCATCCATGCTATCAAAAAAAAAACTAAATTTTCTATGGAAATTGATTATATTTACGACGATAACATTATTGACACATTATTTTTTAATAATTTTATTGCGCAGTTATTTTCTCTGTATAGGATTTTTTAACAAGTAGTAAACAATCACGCTCGCCAATAGATGTTGAATATGAAGTTGATTTAAATAAAATAAATAGGTGTACAATACATTGTGGAGAGAAACAATGGAATAGTTGTACACTCAATAACAGAAAATGTCAGACAGATGCTTATTGCGAATTTGTAAATAAAGTAATTATTCATTAATTAAAATGGTAATCATTTTTTAATTGATTCCCGGTTCTCTATTTTTTTCTGTGGCTTCGAATCATTTCATACTCAAGCGTTTTCATATTCTTATATTTAAATATTTTATTTAATTAGTTATAAGGTATTTGGATACAGTTAATAAATTTTAAAGATTCTATATAAAACAGTAAATCGGCTTTAAGAGCTCTGTTGCATATGCACGAAATGAAACAATAAAACCGATTCAAAACTTCATTACTTTAAACTCGAAAAATAGCTGGGCTTCCTGCATATAAAAAAGATAAAAATCAGGCTCCTCTGCGACTAAAATATTCTCGTCATTATTCCACCCTTTAAGCACACTATTAATGAAGTTAATCCCCTGGGTCTGCCCCAACGTCAAAGGGCGAGACATAATAATTGTGGGTCACAGGTCTTGTAAGAGAGTTTATATATCGTTCTTTATACATATGATGTTTGTGTGACAATGAACTGCCTGCAAAATATTATCGTATTTGAAGAGCAAAGACGAGAGTATCTTATCCAACATCTGCTACAATTTTAACATTGATTTTTGTAAACCATGTCACCTATTAATAAACGCATCGGTATGAAGTATTTATAAATAAATGTCGCGTGGTTGTCACATATCTGTATCAAAATTATCAAAGCTTCGTCCAGTTCATGGGCCGTGACGTGAATAGCAAGGCCGCTAATTTCAAGGTTTTGTAATTCAAATTTCTGTCTAGCAGGAAAAGAAATAAATTATCAAGTATTTATTGCTCTCTTTTTTCGCAACAATAGTCTATATCCAATAATATTTAGAAAATTAATCTTCATCACTTCAAACACTTTAAATCTTGCCACACCGACAAAAATATGTTAATTCGCGACATGCATGTCGTATTATTATAATTAATAAAGTTTTAAGTGAAATGATTTCTACTCGTCTACTTGTTGATATGAATACGAATTGTACAATTGTAGGCACATTTACAATTGTATTAGTAAACATGCGTGTGGCGCTGAACGGTGGTCACCATACCAGCCTGATACACGGTACCGGGTTCGACTCTTGGTTAAGTATATATATAAAGGATTTAATAATCGTTTGTAGATTTGGATGCTTGTGTACTTGTATTTTACGTGTGATTGAAAATTTAAGAAAACTACACAGAATCTACACAGATCCACTACAAAACATTAATTAATTAGCAAGCTTTTATTTGTTATTTTTGGTTTTATCGTAATTTAACAAGACACGAGCTACGCGTACTCAAAAAATAAATTACGATTCGACAGCCGCTAAAGCTATTACAAGAACTTTTTAATAATAAAACCTAAAATTAACAACAAACTGTCAACTTGCAGAAGAATATCGAGCCAAGATTTAGTTTTTTATATTTTCATTTTTATTCAAGGAATTTCATCAACCAATTACTACTCTAGTATTGGACACCGATCTCCTCTCAGATTGAGCAGGTTTGGTTACTACATTATCCAAGTGGAGATTATAAGACATTTTATAACGACGTTGAGAACTTTATGAAGAATTCTCAGGCATTTTTATTAGTATCTTCTTATTCTCAGCTTACAATGTTGTATTTCGTCGTTAAAACAAACGGTATAATTTATAAAATTCATATAGGCAACTTAAAAAAAACAGGTGTATCTGGGATTAAAACCCCGGATCTCTTGTGTGAGATTTTTGAATGCAAATCACTCGGCTAATGCTGCTATGTTATATTCAATTGTAAAATCTTGGAACTTCCATTATTTTGGTTTCATTTCTGCCTTTAGAGATAACGCAAGTCAGACATAAAAATTCCGAGATATCTTCATTTGTATAACGTGAAAATATTTTATTGCTTTACAAATAAATCTAGCAAGAAAATTAAAATGTGTTACTGATAGTAAAGAACCTTGAGTCTCCAGCTACATTTATGACAACTTGAATATATAGAATTTTTCAATTATTTTACCTTGATCAAACACCTTTTTATTTGGTGGAAGGGAATTTTATAATGTTGGTTGCTTGCATTTTACTTTTATTCCGTTTTCATTACAGGATCTAGTAATAAAATTAATTAAACACATTTTCCCATCAGTGCCAAATAATTTATTAACTATAAATGTATATACATTGCACAGAAGCAAGCATGTAATTAATTTTAAATGTTTCCTTGGTATGCTTCCAATGTTCTACAAAACTATATCGCACCTTTAGAGTAATAAAGACCTAATAAAATCAGGGTTTTAGGAAATGATAAGTTTTTTAGAAAATAAAAAATACCTATTCTATATCCTAAAATTAAATGAAACTTGATTTGAAATTAAAATTGGAATTTTTAAATTTCTAAATTTGTCTCTGTCGTTCTAAAGGTGCGATGCGATATATCAACATACATACTTAATACACGTTGGCGTTATTTAGCAACAATGACCACAGCAATAACGTCAATAAAATCAATTGTTCATCAACTAACACAGAATTGCTTTTACAACCAATCATAAAATATATCGACGTTTCCTTAGTATTTAAGGAGTCAATAAACAAAATAGATCATTTATGAAATATATAGAAAATAATTAAAGGTATCCCAATGATACTATATAAAATTACTATATGAAATATAGTCACTAAATTCATAACTAAAGTAAGTACCATCTATTTACATGCGTAAACATAATAGATCACAAATAAAATCGCAGTGCCTTACATTTAATGTTTTGGATTTAGATATACATAGTCATTATATAATAGTGTAATGAAATCTTGAACAGCTAATATAATTTACTTAGTTCAATACACAGATAATAAATAAAAAACAACTAAAATTGCTTCTCCTGTCAAACTACCACGGCTTTATTTCACCGAGACACCATGGCGGCGCAACCAGTCGCCGCTACCAACAAAATGTATACAGCTCTATAGAGAGGTACCTGGTGTATGTTTGGTTGTGCAACCAATTTGGCGGCGCGAGCAGTTCGGACGGACGGACAGATACTGTTCCAGTGTGGTGTGGCGACTCTGGTGCCGGTATGGTGTCTAGTTTGGTAGCTTACGGACCCCTCCGTGGCATGGTGTCCCGGTGAAATATAGCCCTCAGGGATTCGTATTTTTTCGAAATGTAAATCTGTATATTCATAGAATTATTACTGAATTGTAATATAAACTGAACTTTAATACAAAATTTTATCTCACATTTTTGCTCATGGGGATAGTAGCTTCTCTTAAATTGTAATGGCACTAAACAGGAAGTGTATCCTTCCAAATAAAAAAATGTCAAATCAGAACAGACGGGAACTCAATAATCTGCAAGAGTAATTGTGTTTGTTAATAATAATTTTAATATATACTTTATATTATATGTATATATTTAACTAGATAAAATGCAAATCTAATACCTATTTATCTAGAAGCTTTTTATTTTTATTTTTTTTTTATTGTGAAAGAGTAAGAAACGGGCATGCAGGCCACCTAATGTTAAGTGGTCACTGCAGCCCAACATCAAATCTCAAATAGAACAGAAGTTCTATTTAAGGATGGACGCGGATGCGTTCCTACTCTTAAGGACTAAGATGGTCGCC
>DWON01004029.1:0-16938 GCA_018251015.1 Phocides pigmalion okeechobee | reverse complement strand
AGCTATTTATATTTTTAACAATAAAAGGACGCGTGGGAGGTACGGTCAGTCAACCTGCGAAGTACAAGACATCACACAGCCAAGTTACTTCCAATCACAACGCCATGACTTGCTTCCACTTGCTACAAACAACACATGAAAATCTAGCCTAAAGATAAATAAAAATATAATAATTAAAAAACATAAGTTTTTAAAACGTTGGAGAACTATAGTTCGACCGAGGAGGTACCACCGCCGCCCTCATAATCCGCCGTAAAGCATTATTCGTGTTTCGTTTGGAGAGGTGCTTTTGCCGGCTACACTTTGAAGAGAGGCGCCATCTTAGTCATCAGAACTAGCAACCCACACAAGTTCGAGCTCAGTTAGGATTTCAGTGTTATTTGTGATTGTACATGGCTGTCCATGGGCTGTGACTACTTACTGTAAAATAAAAAAAGGAATGCTTTCTTTCTGGCGAATCATGAGTGCAGCGATGGGATCAACCCTAGTGAGTCCACTAGGGTTGGTCCCACCGCTGCACTGTTATAGTCATGCGTTATCATCATGCTATATAGTTTGAAACCGACTCGTGGGCAATAATAAAAATAGTCAAAACTACACAAAAAAATAAACACATTACGATCTATCCATCCGCATTTAGGCGTCCACTGCTGGACATAGGCCTCCCCCAGATGGCACTCAGACCAGTTCTGTGCCCTCTGCATCCAGAGATTACCGGCTATCCTTATCAGATGAATATCATAGTCAACAATAACCGTCAACACTACTACTTACTAAACAAACAATATTTTCAAATTACTTGTATACAATAATTGTGTAAGTAAAATGTATTAATTTGTTACAAAAAGGGAACAACTGAAGCACATTTAACTTTTATATAATAGTAAGGATTAGGATTAGTATTTTAAAATTTACGACAGCACACGGACCCAAGTGGAACAGACCTTTACAGGCTTGAACCCTGATAAAATCTTCCAACCTGTTCTGACACACAAAGAGACAGATCCATGTGATGCGGTTAACGAATCTAAACTTTATCATAATGTATCGGGGATAATCTGCACAAGGAGTATTATTTAAAAATGTAGAGAATTTAGTTCATATGTAGCCCATGTTTAGTGGCCAATGCTGCCCATGGATATTTATAACCAACTTTATCCAAAATACGATCGATGTCAATGGACTGCAGCTACTTTTTTCTTACTGTGAGACGAGTAGCAAAAGAGCATGCAAATCACCAGATGTTAAGTAGACGCAACCCATAGACATCCACGTACACAAACACGACTGAAATCCTATCTGAGCTCGAACGTAGATACGTTGCTACCAATGAGGACTAAGATGGTCGCCTCTCTTCAAAGATTAGCCGACAACCGCACCTCACCAACCAAAACACAAGTAATGCTTAACGGTGGATTATCAACATCAACATAGTCGAACCTAAAATCCTAAAATTTTCTAATAGGTTTATTTAGAATAAGTAAGCACTAAGAAAAGAATTTTGAAAATTGCACTCCTAAGGGGTAAAAAATACTGTTCGGAAGTGAAAGTTTTTAATGTACTCTTATACTTAAGTGTAAGCAATCCCTCCAGCAAAAAATTATTTCTAAATATTTTGTTTTCGTATGAGACATATTCGCACACCGGTTTCCAAGCTTCTGAATAAATTGACAGGTGGTCATATGGAGATAAGATAATCATAAACTAGGTCCTGCCAGGTGCGATAAGTAATTGCCGCAATGCCGTATTTGGTATTAACTCCTGTAGCTTTATTCTACTAAAAGCCTTTAAAACAAAATATTTAGAACACTATAGTGCTCGTTAGCCTCGTGGATTATATAAAGTTTGTATCCAAAGTTAAGCACCTTGAGTCGCGGTCGAAAGTTGGATGGGTGACCATCGGTAGCATAATTTTATGTGCACTTTTAGATAGCTCATATATGTATATCTGCACCTAAAGTGAATCAACTTTAGGCGTAGTCGAAAATTGGATGGATGACCTCCGGTGGCAAAATGGTGGTAAAAAAAACAGAAACAATTTGAGAAAAGGACATTACTTGGTAGAGATATTTTGCAAGTGTTACATTTTACGAAAGATGCATTTCGCGAGGGGAAAGCCAAAAAAAAAAAAAAAAAGTCGTAAGTCTCATAAAATAACCGTTACATTAATATCTTATGATCCCAGTAAACTGTAATAAAAATTAATAAATTGCAACAAACAGACACTTGAATTTCATATGAAGATTTTAGCAAATTCTACTCTAGCATAATATTTAACTAGTTTAATTGTCAGTAGAATAGATATACCGGAGGATGCTGTCATTGCAGTATTTAATTCAACTTATCTTTTTGAATATAAAACCTGTACGTAATTGAGACAACCTGATATGATTGCGATACTTGTTTATTTTGACAGCCTTCCATGTTGCTACTTAATTATAATTAACAACTGTTATGTTAAAGGTGTTAGAGCCGTTAGAGCTCGCCCGGGGCGGCACCACCGCCAACCTCATAACCCGCCGTTAAGCAACATGTTCTTCATGTATTGTGTTTCGGTTGGGGAGGTGTGGTTGCCGGATACACATTATTGGAGGCGACCATCTTTGTCCTCAAGAGTAGGAACGCATCCACGTCCATCCTTAAATAGAACTTGTGTTCTATTTGAGCTAGGACGTGGTTGTCCATGGGCTGCAGTGATCACTTAACATCAGATGGCTTGCATGCCCTTTTTTTACTCTATACACAATAATAAAAAAAAATTGTCGGCGTATTTTCAGTCTAAAGAAAAGAGCTCCAGCTTAGTGTCGCCTCCCGCAACGACGATATATGAGCATCGCAGTCAACGTGTTAATAAGTTTAGCGCCAATTTCGACACTGTTGAATAGAAACATTGTTTATTTGCTGCATGTTATTTTGACAGGCGGAAGAAAGTGCGTAGGCGCAATTACGTACAGAAATAAAATTTATCTTTGTGCGTACGATTTCTAAGAAAATATCACATTTAAAGCTTCTGAACGAGTTACAACGTAGTAAGCAGTTGGTGACTTGTGAGTTTGGATTTAAAATGTAAAATCTTTACATACAAAAGGTAAGATAAACTAGAGATAAACGCAAAACGGAAACCGCGAAATCTAGTATTCCGAAATTACACATACACAAGTTCTTCACGTAGCGTAAATTAGCATTAAGAAAGGAATTTTGGAAGATCCATTTCTAATAGAATAAAAATGGGGTTAAAAAAACAAAACAAAGACAATTAGTGTGCGAGCAAAAACGGCAAAAAGTAATGTAATCGTTTTTTTACTTTAATTTATTTAAATTTTAATTACAATAACGAAAACCTTAAAACAAATTATAATAAAAGCCTCACCTAAACTATCTAAAGGAAGTTCGTGATCATGCGACATGGTGCCAAGAGCGCTAACCGTATTTCCACGTTAATAATGATCGTAATTCTCTTAGAGAGATATGAACCACCTCTATGTCACCAGCAGCCTCAAACAATCGTGAGATTAATTGTTTCAATTCTTTTTGGCACTCAGACCACGGACCAAAGATTCCAGTGCCAAGGGAAACAAACACGTAATCATTGGTAATTGAAACATTTTGCAAATATGGGACAAACTTCCTCTGAGTATTTCAAGAATGAACAAATCACTTTTAGAAAAGTGTGAAGAGTCCTTAAAAGCCTGTTGTTCTTAAGTAATCAAACAAATCTAAAATTCGTAATAGTTAGGAGGATTACGAATTTTAGATTATTTGTGTGAGATTTTATAATATAGTTGCGTATCCTGTGTTAGTGGACCTTGAATAAATAAATAGAAGTGTCGAGGTCCGTCATAATAAATCAATTCCGCTTGTCCGTCCGTCCGCATGCTTTCCTTCCGGTTAGCGAGCTTGACGTTCACGCTTAATTAGACCGACCTAAGTAGAGCGCTCGCTGACAAAATGGACTTAATTATTGGTGGCAGCTTGCGGTGTGAACCTTACAGGTATGGTTTTGAAAATATTAGATGACGTATACGATTAATAAGCAACCCACATAAACACACATGCACACACCCACACACGTTACGCACGCACGCACGCACGCATGTATGTACGCACACACGTTAAACATATGTGTGTATACACATGTACAAAATAATAATAAAACGAAATTTTTGTATGAAGGTCAAAGGTATCTTGATTTTTTTAAGTTAGCGGCGCTTTTTGAAACCTTCCCATACAAAAACACACACACACTGACATACACTATAAACCTGTATGTATAGATACGTATATAAGCTTCATAGACAACTCTCGTGCATAACGTTTCTTCTCCCACACCTTCACGATGTTTTTTACCGTTGAAGTAAGCGAAAATTATTTTTTAATTAATTTGCATGTAGCTTTTATAATCTTAAATCTTGATGTGTACCAGGGATTCGAACCCCAGAACTTCGATCTGAGTGGTCGGAAAGTTATCAGGAGACTGTCATTGTTTTTCCAGCATTTACCTGGAACTATCATTGCTTTGCTTTTGTATGTTCTATTCCCTTCAACATTAGAAATAATATGATAGAAAGGGATAAACTAATCAGTGGCCAAGATACTATTTACGATTTTAAACTGATATTATCTTGTATTTTATACTTTTTTATGTGAGAAGAGTAGCCAACGAGCATGCAAACTACGTGATGTTAAGTAGTCACAGTCCATAGACATCCACGTAGAACCACAAACACGACCGAAATCCTATCTGAGCTCGTGAGATGCGTTGCTACTCTTGAGAACTAAGATGTTCGCCTCGCTTCAAAGCGTAGCCGGCAACCGCACCTCTCCGAAACACAAGTAATGCTTTACGGCGGACTATGAGGGCGGTGGTGGTACTTCCTCCGTCGAACTATAGTTCTCCCACCTTTAACATGGCGAAACTCGCCGTGACCACGAGCCATGCAACTGGTTCGAAATATCGGCAGTTAAAAAGCGTTAATCGTGAGTACCCGTTATATAACATAAGATACTCCTTAATATTTTTGACTAAGCAAAATAACATAAGCTTCACAAATTTGGCAGCATCTAAAATGCAATACAAAATTTTACGCGGTCTAAAATTCTTTCAACTTAAAATCTGCCGACATTACAGTATTAAAGCCATTCAGATATGACGCCTGAGAGAAGATACTTTGAAGAGGATCTTCTAGTGTTTCTAGCATCAAAGGCTTTCTCGTCTACAGGAAGATGAGGTTGTATTTGAGTGTTAGAGCACACTCAACTCTTTTTACTGAAATTTGAACTTTGTTGTTCAGGAATAAGGTCGGAATTACAATAAACGCAGTTAATGTAGATTCGTGGAGAATTTTCAGTAGTTTTCGCGAATTTTCTTTATCGTAATACAAGGTAATATCGTGGTTATGATTACATTTTAATTAGAACTACTGTTCGACCTGGTTGGTACCAACGCCGTTCTCATAATCCGCCACAAAGCATTACTCGTGTTTCTGTTGGAAAACGGTTGCCGACTACATTTTACAAGAGACGTGACCAGCAGTCCTCAGGATTAGCAACGGATCAGTGCACGACGTTAGATGGGATATTAGTTCTGTTTGATGTTGGACGTGGATTTTCATGTGCTGCAGCGATTACTTATCATCAGGATAGACAGAAGACAGGTTGTAGAACTATAGTTCGATCCGGTTAGTACCATTGCTGCCCTCATAATCCGCTATAAAGCAGCTTGTATTTCGGTTGGAGATATTCTGTTGCCAGCTATATATAAAGGCGAGGCGACAATTCTTGTAAGTACCTGCGCATTTATGTAGCTAAGATAGAACTTCAGTTCTGGGCGGCAGCGTTACTTATCATCAGGTGGCTTGCATGCTCGTTTGGTACTCTCGTCACAAAAATAACATTGTCGCCTGATTTGTAAGTGTAACCGGAAACAAAACGTATCCAATCGAAATACAAAATTTGCTTCACAACTTTATTATAACCGACAGATTGTACGGTAGGTAGTAATTAATTAGTTATTAGATGTCGTAGCGAGCGTTTGGCGAATTAGTAACAATGAGTTAGTAATAATAAATTAGAATACTTATAAGCTTTAATGAGGATTCAGTTTGATACCATACGTAAATTATTATTTAATTATTTGTGTATTTCAAAATCAAAATGTTTTTTACAAATAATAACTTAAATTAATGAAGCAAGTGGAGCTGGAGTCGTTTAAGACCATATGAGTTTATCAATTAGATAATCATTGGTTTTATAATACGCCTTTTTACACCATGTTTGTTTAATAACCAATTTAAAATTCTTTTCTGATAGGTTTGTGATAGAGTTGAATTTTATTATAGGATCTATAAATATTGTAAAATAAAGTCCCCCATCGCGTCTGTCTATCTGTTCATGATAAACTCAAAAAGTACTTGATGGATTTTCGCACAGCTTTCTACAACAGTTAGAGCGATTCCTGAGGAAGGTTTTGGTGTATAAAAACTGAAGGTTTTTTGTAAATTGGGTGGGAAATTTAATAGCTAAATTCAATCTAGGAATTCAGACGTCGTTCGAAATAGAGGTTTTCAATTGTTAGTTTTTGCAACTGGGTGATGACTAGATGCAGGTATAATGTAAGCAAATATAAACTATTACCCGAGCGAAGCTGGGCCGGGTCGTTAGTTATTTGTATTGAAAACTGTCTGTACTTTTGCAACAGCAAAGCAACAAGCGCCGAGACAAACGGCCCCAGAGCGATATTCAGATCAGGTTAATATCTAGGCTAGATGTTGCCAAACAGCCTCGTTAAGTAACCTGCGTTGATATAACTCGATTAGATCTTGAATTTAACTGCAATAATGGTTTTGGAAGGTCGTAGGAGCTTTACGAAGCGCGTGGGCTTGTATGATACGATCAACGAATTAAGCGTTGTCGGATGTGGTCAAGATTTGGATGGGTGAGCATCAGTGGTACGTTTCATACGTTTCCGTGTTACAAAGAGTAAGTTTTAAAAAAATGCAGCGTGTAGGCTTTTGTATTTAAAATGATCAGGAAAGATTAGCGTCGTCGAGCGTTGTCAGATTTAGGATGGGAGCCCATCAGTGATACGTTTGATACATTTCCGTGTTTCAAAGAGTAAGTTATAAAAAATGAAATGCATTTGTTTTGCTATTTTTCGTGATGCCCATTTACATACTAAGAAGCAAGGCAGTATTAACACGGTCAAACATATTTTTAAATATGTCAATATACTACTTACTACACGAGCGATATAGTGGGACAAGATAGGGACATGAGTAGATAAGAGGGCTGGTTCACACCTCGCGCAAAGAACTGCAATTGTTATTCAATGCGGGAATGCTACTACCGTTCTTGGAACCATGCCGCATGGGCACGGACTCCCTTCAGATTGTTTAGGTTAGGCTTTAATTAATTTTAAGATTTTCACTGTCGTAAACATGTATTTCTGTTAATAATGGTAATGATTATGACGTGTTTTTTATATGAGAAGAGTAGCAAACGAGCATGCAAACCACCTGATGTAAAGTAGTCACAGCCCATAGACATGCACGTACAACCACAAACACGACCGAAATCCGATCTGAGCTCGAACGTAGATACGTTGCTACTCCTGAGGACTAAGATGGTCGCTTCAAAGAGTAGCCGGTAACAGCACCTCCAACCGAACACAAGTAATGCTTTACGGCAGATTATGAGGGCGGCGGTGGTACCTCCCCGAACAAACTATAGTTCTACCACATTACCTTATTATAAATATCTATTTCTGTTCGTAATAATATCTGATAATGACTATGACGTGTAATGTGCTTAGTTCGTATATCGTCGATACTTTATTCAAATTCTCATAAGCTCGGCAATATTCTACGCTATTCTTAGTTACATCCAGCTAGTCAAAAGCCTAACTAACGACAACAAGCCTTCATAAAGTAGCGATATGCATATGAATGAAGCAACGACGTGCGAACGGGATCTCGGTAGTAACCAATATAGTATAGTGACATGTTAGTAGGCAATATATTAAAGTACCATCATTGATTTTTTTCAATCTTCCAAAACTAAGGCTCTCAATTCTATCCGTTTTTTTATAACGCATGTGTAATGGAACACTGACCCATTAGTAGATAAGTCAGAATAAAGTTACATATAGATACAGGCTTCTGTTAGCGCCGTCTACCGTCTACCGTTCGAATTAAATTGAAATTACGTACTACTACCGCCCCGGCGACATATCAGTTTTAATTTTATACATCGACAAGTACAATAAGTTTCACGTTTCAAGTTACAAGATCTATTGCTTTTTTCCTACAAACGTCTATTTTTGAACTGGGTCAGTATTCCATTAAGCATGGGATAAGACAAAGGCTTTTAATTAGGTTGTATTGTATGTTTGTCGCATATCTTCGCCATTTACTAAACGATTTGGAAAATTCTTTATTTATTTGGAAGGGAATACTTTCCGTTTGGTTGTCCTTAAATTTAAAAAGATAATATAGCCCCTTAAGGTGGGAAAATAGAGGTTATTCCCCTGAATATTAGGGCAGCAGAGGGAAACTTTTGTACTAAACTTACAATAATTTATGGAATCATCAAACACTGGTACTGACTCAGTGTTCTACGCACAGCCGAACTGTACACATAATGCGGAAATTTTGAATATACGTTCTTTACATAGCATAAATGACCGTAAAAAAAGAATTTTACAATTTCCAAACTTAAGGGGCTAAAATAGAAGATGAAAATGTATGTGACTTTTTTTTATAGACTATTTTTGAATGTAGAGAGTTGCATGATTTTGTGGAATATTGCAATATCGAATTATGTACGTGCAAACCCACGGGGCAACCTAGTAAAGTTAAAAAACTCGACGATGAGTTACACGGATGATCCAAACGAATCGCTTTAAGGCTAAATGCCAGCTATTTAGAGCCGACAGCGCTCGGGTTCAAGCTTAAAGGTGAATTACTTCTGCTTTGCTGGGCAAAAGCCTACTCTGCTGAGAGGATTTATCGCAAAAACCGCATGAACAAACTGAGTTGGAATCAAAATTTGCTTTTTTGGAATATTCTTTTAGGCACATCATCGATAAATGGTTCTTGCATTTTATATGATGCCCTATGGCCTAAGTCACATTACAAATATTTGAAATTCTTTGCTATAATATGCATGTATTTACGGTAGGAGAACTATAGTTCGACCGGAGAGGTTCCGCCGCCGCCTTTATAATCCGTCGTAAAGCGTTAGTTGTGTTTCGGTTGGAGAGGTGCGGTTAAACTTTGGAGCGAGGCGACCATCTTATTCTTCAGGAGTAGCAACGAAACTTTCGAGCTCAGATAGGATTTCCGTCGCGTTTGTGGTTGTACGTGGATGTCTATGGGCTGCGACTGTTGACGTCAGGTAGATTGCATGCTTTTGCTACTCTTCTCACATAAAAAATACGTTTATCTGAGAGGGAAGTGATCTAGAAAATCGTTGCTGGCTCGCGGTGTAAAGAAAACGGTGATAAATTCGTTACGTACCACGTTTTCCCCGACCTTGGCAATGAGCATGAATGCAACGAACTTGAACTATCGCGGCGATGTGCCAAGCCCCTCGCTACACAATGCAGGTATCTTTTACTTGTATCCTAGGGTTGGCACACTTAACTTTCCGAGGTTGCAGGTTCGATTCTCATTGAAGACAAATATTTGCGTGATTAGCGCCAATATATGTCTCTGTTTGGGACATAATTCTCTGTTTACGTTGTAAGCACTTCTATTTATATCGGAGACACTTATCATCATATGATATTATAGTTTGTTCTAGTTAATTAAAAATTAAAAATTGAAATAAGAATTTTATTATTTGTTTTATTATTTTTTAAGCATTGTTCTAGTCAAACTTATATGAAAACTAGCTGTGCCCGCGACTTCATTAGCCTTTGTTTTACATTCTAAAATCGAGAAACAACCTACGCATAGATGCATCCAGTGATTATTTAATTTCTCACCCAATTAAAAAAAAACTAAAATTATTATGCACTAAAACCTTCCTCAGGAATCACTACGTATTGTAGAAAATACGTCCAGTACTTTTTGAGTTTATCACGAACAGACAAACAAATGCGAAGAGAAATTTGTTTTATAATATTTATATAGAAAATATTTCGAGAAAATAAAAAGATGACAACCCTAAATTTTCGTGTCAGTACTTCGGATTTTTATTAAATTTACTACCTTATTACCTAGTATTACGATTTACTATCGCATACACATTCATTTATTTTTACTTTAAATCAATATTGGAGTATTATATTTTCACTACTTTTACTAATAAATGTCGACTTTAAGTGTTTGGTGTTAAGGTTGAAAATTGATTGACTTCCTCGTCTCGAGATGAAGTATTCGGCAGTGACGTTGGCATTCGCAGCGTAATTAGGTGCTGCAGTGAAATCGCTGATGGACACGTAAGGTGACAAACGCGGCCCATGGTTCTTATATGGAAACTTTCGATTTTCTTAAAAAAACAGCGCTACCTTAAATCAGGCTTACTCAAACTTATAGCTTTACGAACCCCCTGTAAATATACCAAACTACCGCAAACCCGTATCTTTAAAAACCCCCTTCCCCAGGATAGCTCAATCTTATACAAAACGTACAGCTTTCAATTTAGTGGGTATATACCTAATCAAATTGAAAAGAAACAAATAGCAAAACTTAGGGCTTTTATTAAAGTCTGATAAATAGGTTTATTAATGCGATGGGTGGTAAATTTTGTCGCGAACCCCCTACGATGAATTGGCGAACCCCTAGGGGTTCGCGTACCCCACTTTCAGCAACCCTGCCTTATTTGGTAAACTAATATGTTCTGAAACGACTCCAGCTCCACTTGCACCATTTATTTAAATTAATATTTGTAAATGACATTTTCAAAGACACAAAAGATGTGTGTTAGAGAGACTAGAAGTTTCAACCGATACAAACCAATCTACCATTTTCTCTAGATTTTTTTTAAGTTTTTAATTACATTAATGAAAATCTTAAAATACAATAATACTAAAAACCTAACCTAAAAAATCTAAAGGGAGTCCGTGGCCATGCGGCATGGTGCCAAGAGCGCTTGCTGCATTTCCGCATTGAACAGCAATCGTAAATCTCTATGCAAACCACCTGATGTTAAGTACTCGCAGTCCATAGACATCCACGTACAACTACAAACACGACCGAAATCCTATCTGAGCTCGAACGTAGATATGTTGCTACTCCTGATGACTAAGATGGTCGCCTCGCTTCAAAGTGTAGCCGGCAACCGCATCCTTCAAACTGAAACACGGCGGCGGTGGTAGTACCTCCCCAGTCGAACGATAAAATTTATTCGCCTCGGACCCCACTTTTTTAATTGAAATACCATCCAGTCAATCTGATAAGTAGCTGCTTTCGATTTCGTTGTCAACCAATGTAGAATACCAGTTATTTATGTCATTACTCAAGTGCTCACCAAATTTCCACATCCGCCATTTCTTAGAACAATGCAAATAATAATACTCGTAATGACATATAATAAGCGCAGTTGTTTTTCTATTAGCCTATATATGAGCAAGTGATTATTTCCTTACCCCGATTGCTTCTGTATCCGTTGTGAAGCATATTTTCTAGTAAACACTGTGTTTAGAAAATAAAAATCTTTAGTAGAATTTTCTAAATACCATTCTTATTGGTTAATGTAATGGTATTTACAATTTATTGTGTGCATATTGACAAAAAAAAATCAAATCTTTTTTTAGTTATTAAAATATCTCCCATTTTAGTAACTATTTTGAAAGTTAAAATCAGATTGACTACACAAGAAACACACACTTTGAAATAAAAAAGAATTTATCAAAATCGGTTCACGCATCACGTATAGAATTGTCGCTGAACATAATTTAAGAAAATCTGATAAATTGATAACTTACATTTTAGTCGGTTAAAAGTACAAGACGGTTTTTTCCTTATATTCCAATTCAAATATTTTATTTAATTGTGCGGTATTCACATGCACTTAATGAATCTCAAGGGTTTGAGCGCCCTGTTGGCTAAAGTTGACCGGGAGAAACAAATCGGCGGAAAAAAGACCATCCCTTTAATTATAAATTTGTCTGTCTATCTTATCTAACAAAATAAAACACGTATATATAATTCCTTCTTTCTAGTCGTCCTTCGACCGTTTAAATTTTTGGCTTCTGCGATTTAAAAAAAAAACGTTTGTATAGTTCTTGAAATATTTAACTTTTAGTGACTATTACTGTCATTAAAAATGAAACTACACATGAAACATCCAGTTTCAAGTAAAAAAATCAAAATTGGTTCACGCAGCACAGAATTTCCACTAAACATACAAAAAAATCCGACGAATTAATAACCTTAATTTCTAGCAGTCAGTTAAAAATCACAATACGGTTTTTGAAACGTCAATAACTGAGAACTACGTTTTATACAGGATCTGATACAGTTATGAGTTATTAGGTATTGATGTTAGATCAATAGATCGGATGCATGATCAGATAGTTATGAGTTTCTCCAAAAGAACAATGTGTATATATAATTCCTTCTTTATAAACATGTTAATGTACCATTAAAGTTGACTTATTTTCGACTACACTCGTGTCAGTATTTGCAAAATTTGCACGACGACACTGAAAACACGTTTTTCGAATCAGCACATTGATCCAGAAAAATCTAAATTTATTGCTTATTCATCGGTAAAATACTTTATTATGTCACGTCTTTAATGCAAATGCAAAAGTGTCACGTGTATTAACATTATTTTAATACGTCATATTTCGTATTTGAAGCGTAGCAAACGACCATGCAAACCACCTGATGTTATGTTGTTAACGCTCATCGATATACAACCTCAAATAGGAATGAAGGTCGCTACATATTCAGTAGGTCTTATACAGTTGTACTGGGGAAGGGGGGAGGAACCACCGCCATAACAATTTCTGGCATGAAGCTTACTTGCATTTCATTATAAGAGTGATTGCCGGCTCGCTTGCAAATAAAGCACTCGCCCTACTCAGGAGTAAAAGTAAATCCGTGATCAACTTTAAGTGGGACTCTTGTTCTTTATGGAGATGCTTACAGATATCCATGCACGGCAGTGACCACCTACCATTACCTGATGGTAAGTGCAGAGTTCACCTGGTCTGCATGTTCATTTGCTACTTCCATTTAATAAAAATAAACTTCTTGAGGTCGAGTACAGTCAATTTTGAATTGACAAAAAATGTATTTTATGATTTTTTTTCTATATTTTGTATTTTTTTTATGTGGGAAGAGTAACAAACGAGCATGCAAACTACCTCATAATAAGTAATCGCAGCCCATAGCCATCGACGTAAAACTACAAACACGACCGAAATCCTATCTTAGCTCGAACGTAGATACGTTGCTACTCCTGAGGACTAAAACGGTCGCGTCGGTTCAAAGTGTAGCCGGCAATCGCACCTCTCCAACCAAAACACAAGTAATGCATTGCGGCGGGTTATGAGGGCGGCGGTGGTAACTCCCCAGTAGAACTATAGTTCTCCCACCTTTAAAATATATCTACACATATATAATATTTTACAAAGTAACTGCAAGTGGGCGTCGTATTTCAATAACGACATAATGCTGTTAGCGACCACCTAGCGACGTTAAGTGGTTCTCCCCCCACAATAAATTCGGCACGGGTCGCTTCAAGGCACATAAATTTAAAAGTTGTAAAACCAAACGGCACGTGCAGGCGACACGGGCAACGTGTTTCCGTTGTCACGCCGATCACGTGACATATTTGACCGTCTCAAAATATTTCTGATGGTATTGTGATAGATGTGCCAATAATAATTATTAATTATTGTGTTTTATATTAATATTTCTTTAAGTCATGTTAGTTTTAGTTTTATTTATTATTATTATTTTATTTATAAGGGTTTTTCTTAATATTATTATTTTTTTTTGTTAAATTATTAATTGTTGTGGTGTATGACAAGATTAATTCTAATTTACACACATATATCTTACGCAGAGAATCGCGATTGCTTTTCAACGCGGGAACGCACCTAGCGTTCTTGGCACCTTGCCGCATGGGCATGGACTCCATTTCGATTGTTTAGCTTAGGCTTTTATTATAATTCGTTTTAAGGTTATTATTAATATGTATATTAATACCATTTCATATATTAATGTCGTTAATCTTTAACATAACACTCGATGGGGTAAAACAGCTAGATATAAAAAATAAAATAATTATGTTTTACATAACATAATCTAATCTATTAATGTATTTCTTCAGCTCATCATGATGTCTCAATTATCTTTCTATCATAATCATCGATGGAGCAAACATTTAAAACGTTTCGCAAGCAGATTATCGCAAAAAACAATAAATTATCTTTAACATCAATTTGCTCATCACTCAATTACATTTGATGGCAGATTATCTTACTTCTTACCGTGTTGCTTTTATGCAACTAAGTCGTGATTGCCTGACACTTTAACTGCGGCGCTCTAATATTACATCGAATCAGGATTAGAGACGGCACTAAACTGGAGCTCTTTTCTCTAGACTGGAGATGCGTTGACAATTCACACAAATATTGTAATTTTAGAATTAATGTAACATCCACGAATACGCAGACATAATGTTCAGTATTGTAGCGACGACGCAACGTTACATTCGACGTCATTTAAAAAAATAAGTTACATCTAAATGTCGTATCGTGTGTTATCAAACAGTGAACACATGCGGCCGTCATCCTAAAATACCTTGACCATTTCACAAGCAGATTTACACGCTATAAACAAACATCACAACGCAGATATGTTTGTGTCCGTGTGTTGCGTAATTTGATGCTCGTTTTACGTACAACGCGTAACGCGTAACGCTTTCTACTCAGTCTCACAGGATCCCGCATTGTGGGTGTCATGGAAACAAAGACACAAACTCTCAGGGTCAGAACGTGATCAGTTAGATTAATCCCACGTTTCATCCACTTTTCATATCTCGCGCAGAGAATAGCGATCTTGGCCAATGGTAAATGTGCCAATATTACTACACGAGCAATTAGAAAACAAATTCCCAGCAGTGGGAAAAGAGTTAGTTGATAAGAGGGCTGGCTCATATCTCGCGCAAGGAATTGCGATTGCTATTCGAAGCGGGAATGTTACTAGCATTCTTGGAACCATCCTACGTTAGGCTGTTAGGCATTTATTATAATTACTTTTAAAATTTTCATTATTGTAATTTTTTTATGAGTGAGATGGTTGTACGCGGTTGTCTATCGGCTGCCACTACTTAAGATCAGGTAGTTTGCATGCTCGTTTGCTACTCTTCTAATATAAATGACACACGACGCACAGACGTTTTTCTACTCTGCAATGAGACGATAATAATGATTAAGATATATTAATTAATAATATCTGCGCCATCACACCATCCGACGTCTGTAAACAACGATAGTACGCCACTGATTTATCGTTGTGTTCGTCTTCAATGTACGCAGATTGCAATCAAGGACAGAAAAAGATTGGAGCAAAGTTATTATGAAGCGTGCATTGACGCGGCTTGTGTGTCGTAAATAATCTACGAAATGAAGCGACGTTGTGTGCGGTTGAAAATTGGATGGGTGACCGTCAATGGCGAATTTCTAGCGCTTCCGGGTTTTCAATGGTATTTTAAGCAGTGGTTGCCGGATACACATTATTGGATCCCAAAGCCAAGCGACAACTTCGCAAATCTCCCAGCCCTCATACACGTACACCTATAACCAAGATGGCCAACTATATTGTGCATTATGCAACAAAACTTTTAAAACCAAATTTGGATTTGCTAGCCATATCACGGCGCCCGCCAGGCGCACTGTCAGGGGGTCGCTGTGGATGGATACGTCTTGGAGGACATCATCATCATCATCATTGGAGGCGATTGTTAGTCCTCAAGAGTAGGATCGCACCCGTGTCCATCCTTAAATAGAACTTGTGTTCTATTTGAGATTGGACGTGGTTGTCGATGGGCTGCAGTGACCACTTAACATCGGGTGTCATGTATGCCCGTTTTTTACTCTTTCATAATAAAAAAAAGAAAAAGTCGGTTCTGATCTAGGACAGATAAAGATTGGAGCAAACTTATTTTGGAATTATGCATTGTGACGCAGCTTGTATATGTTGTAAAAGATCTACGAAGTTAAGCAACGTTGGGCACAGTTGATAATTGGATGGGTGACCGTTAGTGGCGAATTTTTTGTACTTCCGTGTTTCGGAAGGCATCAATCAAAGCTAGTAAAAGATTGAAAGATTGAAATAACAAAATTATTTCTTTATTTAGGTATAACTACGTATTTCGGAGACGATCAACAAAGTTAAGGAACGTATATAATCGATTGTCGAAAACTTGGGACCGCTAGAGGCAAATTCTTGTGCCTAGAATGTAAGATAAAGTTGAATTAAAAAAATAAGGTACTGTTCAATAGTAAGGATGAAAATGTTATTAGGAAAGGGATAAATTTAACAGGTGTTAAACCCGTAGTTTGTAGGTACCACCACTACCATCAAAATCCGTCGTGGACCAATTGTAGTGTTTCGGTTAGAGAGATGTATTTACTCATTCGGAATACTATATACGAAAAGATGGCATGAAGCGTTTTTTTCACATTATTTCTAATATTTTTTGGTAATTATTATTATCCTATCTATATAATGAATAATTTTTTTACTTTTCAATTTACTGTGTTTTAAAATTTGTTTCATAGTTTTTTTATATTTTATTAAGCTTCGTATATCGAAGCTTAATAAATCGCTTAGTTGTCTCGTGTGCTCACCATCTTTCTAAAATTATACTGTGTAATGTTTATTCGTCAAGGACTAATTTAAAAAGAGTGCCGAGAGTTTTTTCCGCCGGCTTTTTTCTCCCGGTCTACCTTAGCCAACAGGGCGCTCAAAGCCG